>MU705199.1:31170-76785 GCA_026770625.1 Nicotiana glauca
AAACCAAGTATAACAAGACCTCATGCCAGATCCCTAGTAGGAACGTTTGTTTGCATCATATGTATTTTGACTTTGGAGACTCAACACAAGGGTTGGGTCTGTCTAGGACAGGTATACCAAAAATGAAAAAGACCATCCTGATGCATCTTACTTGCTATTTGTGCATTTATTTGCTTCGGATTTGCATGTTGACTGAATTTTGAATAAAAGGAGAGAGTTTGGAAAAGAAATAACAATGTGAGGGCTAAGGGAGGTAAACCTGTTTTGAAACAAATGTCCCAAAATATACTGAAACTCTGCCAAAATTTTGAAAAAAAAAGAGAATTTGTATTGTTTTCAGGAAAAAGGAAAAAATTTGGTTTTTTTGTTTTGTCAAAATTGCCCGAACTACGTCTGTTTGATTCCCACCGGATGTGGGATACGTAGGCAACCCCCATTGGGTCCAACTTCCTTTTTTGCAAAAAATAGCCCAAAAAGAAACAAAATTTTTATTTTTATTTGAAAATAATTAAGGTGATGCCACTCTTGTCAAAAATAGCCGAATGTCCCCAAAAGGGCACCGTAAGGCTGCTTTTGCAAGAACACCGCCTTTGGTTATTTTCAAGGTTTTGGCCGGTTAGCCAACACAGCCTTAAAATATTCGTCCTCAAGGTGCTGAAAGGTCGTAGTTTCAAAACCGGGTTTTGATTTGTCGGTTTGAAAAAAAAAGTGTTAACTTTGTTTTTGAGTCAAATGAGTTTTGATTTTACTTAATTACCCTAATAAATGTGCAGAATGAGCACGAGTCAAAGTTTGCCAATAACAGTCATGAATGAGATCCCTTTGGAGTTGCATATGTGGTGGGAGGATCTGGGTAAATCAGAGCAAGATAAGGTCAATCTACATTTGGGAGGTCTCACCAGGTTGTTGAAGATAAGGCCTAGAGGAGACATCATAAAGGCATTGGTTATGTTTTGGGACCCAGCTTACATAGTCTTGCATTTCTAGAATTTTGAACTCACACCCACCTTAGAAGAGATAACAGGTTATATAGGAAGCACTGAAGGTCTAAGGCATAAGTATCTGATCGCTCCAAGAGCCGTTAACTCTCACAAATTCATGGATTTAGTAAAGATAAGCAAAGGAGTCCCGTACACCGAGTTGGAGGATGGTTTTTCCACTTTATGTTTTATATACCAGAGGTACCGCCATGTAGGAGGATTCAACAACCCAGAAAGTGGGGTTTGTAGCAAAGGGAACCAAGCAAAATGGGATGAGCATAGGCGTTTCACTTTCATGGTAGCTTTCTTAGGCCTCGTGGTGTTTCCCCGTAAAGGTGGGAATATCGATCTGCGGGTGGCTGGAATCATCAAAGTCTTGATTACCAATGCCAAGAGCACCCTTGCCCATATGATAGTATCTGAGATATACCAAGCTCTCACAGCTTGTAAAGCTGGGGCAGATTTCTTCGAGGGATGCAATTTGCTACTACAAATATAGATGATCGAATACCTATATCACCGCCTTCAGTATATGTGTTATGGGTCCGCAGAGAAAAGTTGCATTGAAGAGTTCAACACAATGATTTCAGGGTTCAAGTTACCAGAGGGGTTTGGAGATTGGGTATCCCGCCTTCGCTCTATCACTGTGGGGCAAATTGAATGGACACTGGGTTGGCTTCCTGTTGAAGAAATTGTGTATATGCCTGCCACTGGTCCTTACTTCCTCCTAATGGGTCTTCGAGACATTCAGCCTTACGGTCCATACCGGGTGATAAGACAGTTGGGAAAGTTTTAGGTGATGCACCCAGATGAAGATCTTAGTGTTTATGCGGTCGAGGTTAGCTCCGACGGCCAATTTCATGAAGAAACGGTTCGTTCTCTTTGGAACGAGTGCCAGTATTTGACAGCGAACAATCAAGTGTGTAACCTATCGAGAAGCGAGGTCTCACCCACCTATCATGCCTAGTATAGAAAGAAAAACACTGCAAGGGCCGAACCAGAAAGACCAGCCAAAAGGCCTCACATTCAAGAATTCATCGAGGCATCGCAAGAACAATGGGCTTCGTTGGCCAAGGAGAATGAGTACAGGGCCACAATAGGAAAGTTGGAAAATCAAGTCAAAGACCTTCAATTCGAGAATGGTTTGCAAGCTGCGGTGGATGAGGGTGAAAAGAAAAAGCTAGCCAAAGAAAATGAGGCCCTTCGATCCCAAATTCAGAAAATGAAAACAGCAGCCGAAAATCCCGCCAAGGGTGCAAAGGATGAAAAACTTATAAAGAACCTTAGGCAGAAGGTGGATGAGTATGGTTTTGATTTGAACAAAGCAGAAGGTGAACTAGCCAGGGCTAGAACAAAATTGGCTAAGAATGCGGAAGAACGAGCGTGCCTGTTTAAGCAATTAAAAGAGAAATACGACAATGAGGTTGCAAGGTTGAAGAAAAGGGTCATAACTGTTGATAGAACAAAATGATCAAGCAGGAGAAAGACTTTAAGGCTGAGAGAGAACACTATTATACGGCAATGGCATAGTTAGAAAAAGATTTGCAACAATTTCAAGAACAGAATCAAGTAGCCAAACAAAGTTTAGGAGCCAGGGCCCAGCAGATTGGACGTTTGTTGCAAGAAAAGGGTGTCATAAGAGATAGAAAGTCAGAAGGATCGCCGAATACATCACGATGAAGTGCAGTAGTTGTGAGGATATGACTAGATCTTTGTTCTTTGCCACTGTGATGACCTTTATCCGCCAGGTAATGGAAGATCTCTACCACCCTCAAGGGGGTTTAGCGCAAAGGCCCGTTGCGAGACCGAATGATGTCCCACGGGCCCCAGGAGTAGTTGAGGCATTGATGTATACGTGATTTTCATTGGAGTCTATTAGTCTATTTTCGAGTCTATATTTTCATCTTTTGTTGGAGTATGTTAGTTTGTTTTTGAGTCTGTATTTTCATCTTTTCTATCAGAGTTTGTTAGTTTCTTTTTTAGTCGGTTAGTTTTTGAGAAGTTGTAATCAAAGCATTGCTTTTTAGAAAATTTGAAAATCCTAAAAAAATATTTCATTATTTTTACACTTATCCTCCAGAACTACGCTCGGTCTGATTCATGCGGGGTCATGATACGTAGGCAATCTCTACGGGATTCGAGCATAACCAAAAAAAAAGAAAGAGAAAAAAAGTGAGAAAAGAAAGAAAAAATGAGAGGAAAAATAAGCGGGAAAAGAAGAAGAAGAGAGAAAATAAGAAACCGTGAGAAGGAAACAATGGCAAAACAAAAATGAGAGAATAAAGAACAATGATAAGTCAAGCAGGGAAAGGCGTAAGTGAAACAAAGAGAGAAAGGGAAGTTGCAAATGGAAACAAAGAAAAACCGGGATGACGTAAGCAACCGATCAAATGCATAATAGAAACAATTAACTGCTTATGTGCATTTATTCCCCAAATGTGCGGTTGCCTATCTATTAAACCCTGATTGCTAACAAGTTTGTTGTTGCCATCAAGTAACAGGCATGTAGTTAGTTTTTGTGGCATTCTGGCAAATCACCCATATAACACCCAGTCCAAAAACAAGTTGATCATAGCCAACTAGGAGCTTGATGCGAGCGTCATCGATCCTTTTAGAGAGGTGGAAGAGTTGGATGTTAATGTGATGAAAGAAGAGATGTATAAACTGAAACAACAAATGGCCGAAATGTACCAGGCATGGGCAAAAGGGCAACCACCACCAGCTTACCCCGCCAACCCTGCCTTCATCCCACCATTGGCTCAGTCTCAGGATCATCCGGCCACCGATTCGTCCCTGAGTTTTCCCGTTTACCAACACTACTAGAGCACAACTTCCCAAATACCACCAGCTCCACCACCTAAACCAGTTCCATACCCTCCGCCACAAGCCACTCCTGTCTTTGTGGTGCCCCTCCCGCTACACTCCACAGATCCTCCAGCGAGCTTTTATTCCAAGCTCATGATAACCATTATTACCCCCTGGAGCCCACTTTCAAAGCTCTGGAACCCTATTCCTACACTTCTCGTTTTGATCTCCCTGTGGAAGCTGAGAAACCATCTAAAAATCCCGAACAGGAGGAGATGTTCAAGAAAGTTAAAAGCTTAGAACAGTCATTCAGAGACATCCGTGGGTTGGTAGGTCAAGTAAGTGTGGCTTACAAAGACTTATGTCTATTTCCAGATGTGCAATTGCCGGCAGGGTTTAAGATGCCCAAGTTTGATTTGTACGATGGGCACGGTGATCCAGTGGCAAACCTGAGAGGGTTTTGTAGCAAAATGAGGGGAGCTGGGGGAAAAGACGAGTTGCTAATGGCATATTTCAGTCAGAGTCTGAGTGGTTCAGCGTTGGAATGGTATACCCGGCAGGATCACGGAAGATGGTACATATGGGATGATCTAGCCCAGGCATTTGCTTGTCACTTCCAGTACAATCTTGAGATTATTTCGGATTGTCTGTCATTGAGAAAACTTGAAAAAAGGCACAATGAAAGTTTTAGGTAATATAGGTTCCATTGGGGAGAGCAAGCAGCGATGGTTGACCCTCCGATGAAAGAAAGTGAAATGGTACATTATTTTTTGCAGGCCTTAGAGCCTACTTATTTCGGTCATCTGGTATCGGCTATAGGCAAGTCCTTAAACGAAGTGGTAATAATGGGGAGCATGGTAGAAGAAGGGCTCAAGTCCAACAAAATCATGAGAAACTGAACTATTAAGGCGACCACCCAGGCCATTCAAAACAGTACCGGGGGAGAAATTAGAAAGAAAAAGAAAGAGGATGTCACAACAGTTGAGTCAGGAGCTTGGGGTTCACCGCACCACTATCGTCATCCTCGTCCACCCCCAAACATACCCCCATACCCCATACAAACCACCCCAACATTACTACCTACCACCAGACTGTCGATGCCCCCTTTTTCTCGCGAAATCGGGTTTATGACATTTGGGAGGACAACTCTATTCCCTTTTGGGATTTGGGTTTTTGGAATTGAAGAGTCGCCACCTAATGATTAAGTGCATTAGGACACTAAGGGTTTTGGGTTGGAAAACCAGAGTTTGAGTAAGGGCTAGAAATTATCTCGAGGGGAAGGTGTTAGGCACCTCTCAAGATCCACTAGTGTGGTTCCCGGCCATGTTATATTGTGACTTCATGTAATCAAATAAGAAATCAAAGATTCAGATATACAACATTGCAAATAAGCTAAAAAGAAACTTTGAAGATAAGTAGGGAAGGCAGAGATTTATGAAAAGATTTGAATAGTTTTACAAGAGGAGACGAAAACAAACAAAGGGAAAGGGGTCCTAGGTTTATGATTATTATGGATCATTAGTGCAATACTCAGTGATTACTCCTTAGAAAAGGGGTTACATGAGATATTAGCGCTTCGTTCATCATCTTCATATTCTACCCTCCGCACCCCGTGAAGGTTGCTAAACGCGTGTGTTGGTTACGAATACTTACCGCGTGCTATTACCCGTCCCATCCTATAATTCTTGGAGGGTATTTAGGACCACTATTCCTATATGGTAGGAACTAGGCTAAACCCTTAAGTTTAAAGGCAAAATGCTAAGCCACATACATAACAAATAGGACTGCACATAAGGGAACATACAAAATCAAATAAAGTCTCACAAATCCCTCCTCAAATGAACGCATAATTAGCACGTCTTAAACACATTTAATGTCTCAAAGATAGGAATTTTTTTACAAAAGGAATAGGTAACAGCAATTAAAGCATGATTTTAAAAATAGCGATCCAATGAGGTACAGGACAAGTAAAATAGCACGATTCTGGGCAGAGGTTGGTAACCCAGTGATTTGAGAACATAAAAATCAGAAACACGGTAAGAGTAAATAGGTGCACCATTTCAAAAATAGTTTCCAGATGGAAAATAGAGTGAACTTCAGAGAATCAAGGCAAGAATGGGAACGATAGAGTTGAAATTAAAAGAAGTTGGTTGGTCTTAAACTAGTAAAACACAATTAATCGATTCTTATTGGGACTAAAGTTTGCCTAGGCGCCGTATACATTGTCTAATTATTTCAAGGAATGAGCACACATATTTGATTCTGATTAAAGGATACGCATGATAAGGTATTTGTAGAAAATGTTTCAAACCACTTAGCCATATTTTAACAAAGTTACTAGACTAACACGTTAATCGACCACTGCAATTCGAACAAATAAGAAGTCTTAAGGACACGATATCTAATGCACATAGGAGTACCTATAACATGATTTCTAACATGCCAATGCAGTAATGATAGTTTATTCGGCTTGTTGTTAACTGCTTAAAATTATGAAGTGAGTACAATAACATACTAAGAGTGCACGACCTAAAACATGAGTTCTAAACATGAAAATGCATTCCCTAAGCAGGTTATCTATTGCGCAAATAGGTAAATAAAACCTATAAACAAGTTTTCTACCCATTACCTAAAATACACATGCATTACCCACCCCCATATTCACTATTCAGCCCCAATCGTTCATATACAAATTATTACAAACCAATAGTATCTGAATTACAAAAATAAAGAACAAAAAAAAAGCAAAGAAGTTATTCTATATGGAGCCTTCAATCAGGCCCAGTCTTCCCAACCTCACTCCCTTCGAGTTTCACAGCCTTTGCCATAGTGTAGGTGCGCTCCCTAGGGCCCCATTAGGTCCCTAGCCAATACCAGCACCTAAACACTTAGAAGAGTGCAGGACAGGTGCAGTGTGGAATACTAGCCTTGTGTGTCAAAAATTCAGTGAGTTCTCCAAGGTACCCAAAGCAATGCTCACACGAAGGGGGCAGAACCTATCTTCTAAGAGTAGTGTGAAGTGCAGGATGAAATAGTTTAAAAGAATTTTCAAAAATAAGGGATTTATTTTAAAAAGAAAATAGCAGGAACAATAGTTCGACAGTACAGGATTGCATACAAGGATCATGGGGAAAGGGAACAAATAGATCACACAATGCTAGAGGAGATACAGAGATTTAATGAAGCATAACTACAAAGAATCAGAAGATTCAGGGGACCAAGAATGGTCAAACTTAGGCATAATACTTAGACAGTAATAGGGGGACAATTATAACAGTTAAGATAAACAGCAGTTAGAAGCATACAAATCAAGAAGGACATATAAAGTGCTAGGGGTCAGGGGAACTGGGAAGTGGTAAAGTTTAGGCATGATAATGTATAGCAATAGGATACAGGCGTAGAAAGTAGAAGTTAGGGATGGAAAATGTCATATTACGGACTTAGCATGTAAATTAGAAAGACATGGTAATTAAAACAAAAGAATCAATTGCACATTGAGCAGTAGAAGCTTAAATAGAAGAAAATCAGGAAGATAATGAACTGAAACAAAAATAAATACATTGGCTGGAGACTTGATGGTTAATTAAGACATACCAGTAAGAGCAAAAGCAGGATGCAAAGGCAAAGAGGTAACACAATAATAGCCTTGGCTTACAGCCGGCTAATAATAGGCAAGATCAGAGAACAACAATAGAGCAAAAAAGTGTAAGAGAGAAAGAATATAAGAAAATGTAGAATTGAGAGTATTCAGTGATGTGTGTCATGTGAAAGACTTAGGATATTTATAGTTGAAAGTAGGTGGTAAAAATAAGGTAAAAATCACAGTAGTATGTTAATTTAAGAACTCGGAATCAATCAATTAGAGAATCAATTAGAGAATCAAATGAAAAGATTCAGCACCATATAAGGCTAGAAGAAAATATCAGTGCAGGATTAAATAAGGAAGGAGTCAAGGTTCGGTATGCATATAGTAGTCAATTAGGACCAAATTCAGGAAATTCCAATTAAGGAAAGGCTAAGTAGAACAAGGTACCATAGCAAATACGGTAACAAAATCAGTTAATTTAAACAGGCGAGTAGAATTCTATGGCTTTGAAAGAAAGTCTTTCGATCACCAACAATCAAGGAAAATCAGAATCAATCATGCGAAGTCATGATTCGGTATTCTCAACATATAAATAGAGTCGAATGAACAAGAGTAGCAAACAAAATTAGCCATATAGACAGAAGGGAACAAGAGATGAACAAACATAATCATTCAGAGATGGTGAAAATAAGCTAAGATTAAGACGGACATATTCGAAGCATGGTGACCACGAGACATTAACAAGAATAAGGTAAATAGGCTAGCAGACAGAACCAAAGCAAAGGAGGTCAGGCTAACACATATAATCAAAGCGAAGAAACATGTTAACACATAGAGACAAGGCAAAGGAAATCAGGCTAACACACATAATCAAAGCAAAGAAACATGCTAACACATAGAACCAGAGTAAAGAAATTATGCTAACACACATAACCAAAACGAAGAGCAAAAAAATCTTTAGAAATTAGGGTTTTTAGTAGAGTCAAGCTAAAAAAAATAGTAGGAGCATAAAATCAGTCAGAATAAACAAGGAAAAGATTTAATCATTAAGAAATCGATCGAAACATGCGCAAAAGAACTCCAAGAAACCCTAGTTTTTCAAAGAAAGTTAAAATGGTTCAAAGTAGAGGATCTTTTAGAAGAAGCTCGAGAATAAGTAGAACATATAATAGAACATGCTTACAACATGAAAATAACACCATTTTGAGAGGTTCAGGAGAGAGTTAGGGTTTCAAAAGAAAACCCTAATAGAAGTTGAAAGAACCTGTTGAAACTCCATCGATCGTGACTTATAGGGTGTGATTTTGCCCAAAACCACAACGGAGAACCCATAAGTACTAGAACCAGGAGCCCTAGGTCCAAATCAACATGGACCAAAATCCTCAAAGGTCCTAGAGATGTTGAGCAAGGCGATGAGAGGGCCATCAGAGACTTGGGGTTGAAAGGAGGTGGCCAGAGATGGACGGAAACAAACCAAGGGAAGCTTTCAGTGATTGACTTGTATGGCGGAGGCTTCTGGGGTCTCAAGGATACAGGGGATCGGTGAGGTAGGGTTTCATGGCAGCTGGTGGTTGAAAGAGGTGAGGCTGGAGGTGGCCGGAGAGACGGTGGAGGACATCGGAGAATAAGAACCAGAAGGCTCTAGAGAGAAGGGGGAGAGGAAGAGACAAAGTAGAGAGGGAGAGGCTGTCTCGAAGACTGAGGGGTCAATGGGGAGGGGGTAGTTAGATTTAATTAAGGAAAAGAGATCTGGGTCGTTGATCTTATTTGATCAACGGCTCAGATTAGGTCGGGGTTGGACCAAGTTATATTAGGGATTCGGCAGTGTGATTTTTATTGGGTCAAATAAATCTGATAGGGGTGTGGCCAAATTGGCTAAAATTGAAATAATAAAGGGTTGTTTGTTAAATAGCCAATTTTCCCTTTTATTTTATATAAAATAGTAAAATGATTTTTAAAAAAAATTAAAGGCACTAAACTAATTAATAACGTATAAATATTAATTTAAAAATACTAAAAATGATTTTATAATTGTAAAATACTGTTAATCATAAAATAGGCTATAATTACAATTATATGCAATTTAGCTTAAAAATACCAAAAAAATTTGTAAAAAATATGCCAAAATTACCTTAATTATATCTTGCTGTAAATATGAGAATGAAAATAAATTATTCACCAACAATGCTAGTCTGGGAATAATTTTTGAATTTTGTATTATTAAAATATACAGTGAATTGATTCTAAAATCTTTAAAAATAAGGTAAAAATATCAAAAGTCTTGGGCATACTTATATATGCTTGCACATGCTATTTTGAGAATATTTTGAGTATATAAAAAATATGTAAGGAAAAATCGGGTATCAACAGTTGCACCTCTTTACCCGAGAAGGATGAAAGAGTTGTCGGGTAAAAATATGATGGCCAATTTTGACCGAAAGAAATGATTTGAAAGGTTTGACCAAGCTCTGGATCCTGAGCTACCTACATATCCCTGGTCTTACAGGAATCAGGCCACATGTAGTTCGGGACCAATCGACGGAATAGTCCAATGGGGGTTTTTTGAAAGGCGGACGCGCTGTTCAGATTGGGAAAGACGGTCAGAGTTTAGTAGGCTGCGGGAACTGGAGCGGGATCGCTCCTACTGAGACGGCCGTTGATAGCCGGTGTACCTGCAAATGAGCAATACCAACATATATTGTGCGCAAATTTAAATGTGATGCAAGTTCCCATTGGACCATGAAATACTTGTCTTCGGACGGTTAGGATGACGTCCTCAGACCATGACGTCCTGGGCATGAAGCGTATAATAAGGATTCGCAGGCTATTGAATGATGTTCTCGAGCTATGAGAATGATGCCTCTGAACCATGATACCTTTGAATAATGATATGCAAAAGATAAAGCAGGGGTCCTCAGGCCATGGCATGGCGTTCTCGGTCTATGAAAATGGTGCCTCTGAACAATGACGCCTTTGGACAATTTGGCGATCTTTCAGCCCATGAAATGAATGATTTGGCAATTTTTCAACCGATGCAAGACTTAAATGAAGTGGCGATATTTCAGTCGTGTGAAAAATATAAATACGAATGGCTATCTTTCCGCCGATGTAAAGTGTAAATATAAATGGTGATATTTCAGCCGATGTAAAGTGTAAATATAAATGGCGATATTTCAGCTGATGCGCGGGTTTAATAGAGTTTGCGATCTTTCAACCATGCTAGATTTAATAAATTCAGCAATTTTTCAGCTATGCAAGATTTAAATAACGGTTGGCGATCTTTCAGCCATGCAGATGGAGGTAGAGCTTAACCTCGGAAGGCAGAATGGTAGCCTTATGCAATGCAGAAGAATACAGATGGAGACAATGCTTAGTCTCGGAAGGCAGAATGGAGCCCTTATGCAATGTAAAATGCAGATGGAGACAATACTTAGTCTCGGAAGGCAGAATGGTAGCTTTATGCAGTGCAAAAATGTAGATGGAGACAATGCTTAGTCTCGAAAGGCGGAATGGTAGCCTTATGCAATGCAGAGAAATGCAAATGGAGGTAGAGCTTAACCTCGGAAGGCAGAACGGTAGCCTTATGCAATGTAGAAGAATGCAGATGGAGAAAATGCTTAGTCTCGGAAGGCAGAATGGTAGCCATATGCAATGCAAAATGTAGATAGAGACAATGGTTAGTCTTGGAAGGCAGAATGGTAGCCTTAGGCAATGTGAGGAAATGCAGATAAAGGGGAGTAGTAACGAAAGCTCTTAGCTGATAAACGGTAGCTGATAGTTGATTGCGTCGTTGTGACTGCTGGGGATGTCATGTGCGGATAGCACCTGTAAGTAAGCGGTGATTCTGAGAGTTGTATTCCTGAAAAAGTATGAGTATGAAATCGTATGCTGATGATTTTATATCTTGGGGTCCCTGTATTCAAAGAAAAATCATGACTTTTGTAAAGGGGAAAGGTTAGTTCGTTCCCCGTAGGCTTCGCTTGTCCTATTCGGCTCTTGCTTTCATTAGGGGTAGCATCTCTAACAAAGCAATTTTGATAGTAGCCATGCATAATTTAGTAAGAATGTGATGTAACTACGTAATTATAAAAAAATATTTTCTTTTAGATGAACCGACGACTATGACGCAGTTCAAAATATTGCGACCTCTTTTGCTCCGGAATTTTGAGGGTCCTCCTTAAAATTCTGCCCCTGTTTACCAGTCTGATGCTTCTGACGGTTGCGTGCGATGAAGGATTGAGAATCAATTTTGGAATTTGGAGGGTCATCCTCAAAATTCTACCCCAATTTCTAATTGCGGGGGAAATGAAGATTTTATTGAATTGTGAACGAACCCATAAGGTTGTCTACGTATCCCCTCTTTAATGGGAATCAGGTCAGAAGTAGTTCAAACTACATCATAAAGAAATTCATAAGTGCTACACATAGTATCGCTTGACTGCATCTGAATTGATTAGCTTTGGCCAAACTTCTCCGTCCATTTCTTCAAGTATGAGGGCTCCTTCGATTAGAACCCGGTGAACCATGTACAGACCTTGCCAGTTGGGAGAGAATTTCCCTTTGGCTTTATCTTGATGTGGAAAGAGTTTCTTCAATACTAGCTGTCCTGGTGTAAATTGTCTAGGCTTGACTCTTCTATTGAAAGATCTCGACATTCTGTTCTGATACAATTGACCATGGCAAACTGCATTCATTCTCTTCCCATCAATTAGAGCTAGTTGCTCGTAGCGGCTTTTTACCCATTCCGCGTTGTTAAGTTTCGCTTCTTGTATGATCCTTAGGGAGAGAATCTCTACTTCGGTAGGAATGACTACCTCTGTACCATACACCAGCATGTAGGGAGTTGCCCTGGCTGACGTGCGGACTGTGGTACGGTACCCCAATAAAGCAAATGATAGCTTTTCATGCCATTGCTTTTGTTTCTTTATCATCTTCCTTAATATATTCTTGATGTTCTTGTTTGCCGCTTCTACGGCTCCACTCATCTGAGGTCTGTAGGCTGTAGAATTCTTGTGTTTGATTTTGAATGTTTCACACATGGCTTTCATCAAGTCGCTATTGAGATTGGAACCATTATCAGTAATGATCGACTCTGGGATGCAGAACCGGCAAATGATACGGTCGCAGACAAAGTCTGCCATAACTTTCTTGGTTACTGCTTTATATGACGCTGCTTCAACCCATTTGGTGAAATAATAAATGGCCACTAGAATGAATCTATGCCCGTTCGATGCGGCAGGTTCGATAGGTTTGATAACATCCATTCCCCAAGCGGCGAACGGCCAGGCGAGCTTGTTGCAGTAAGCTCATTTGGAGGCACTTTTATCATGTATGTGTGTATCTGACAGCGATGGCATTTTCGGGCATACTGGATGCAGTCCGTTTCCATAGTCATCCAAAAATATCCTGCTCAGAGTATTTTCTTTGCTAAGACAAAACCATCCATATATGGACCACAGGTCCCTGCATGAACTTCTTCTAATAACCTGGATGGTTCCTTTGCTTCGACATACCTTAGCAATCCCAAGTCGGGAATTCTCCTATACAGGATTCCTCCTTTGTGAAAGAAATGATTGGATAACCTTCGTAGTGTACGCTTCTGAGTAGCGTTTGCAAGTTCTGGATATTCTTTCATTGTCAAATACCTCTTGATATCATGGAACCAGGATTTTTCGTCTGCTTCTTCCTCGACATGAGCAAAGTAAGCTGGTTGATCATGAATTTTCATTGGGATAGGATCGATGAAGGTCTTATCTAGATGCTGAATCATGGATGATAAGGTGGCCAATGCGTCGGCGAACTCATTCTGGACTCTGGGTACATGCTGGGAATTCTATCTTTGTAAACCTCTTCCTCAACTCCTGTACATGATGCAGATAAGGGAGTATCTTGGAGTTCTTGGTTGCCCATTCTTCTCGGACCTGATGTATAAGCAGGTCTGAGTCCTCGATTACTAGCAACTCCTGAATGTTCATATCAATGGCCAGCCTGAGCCCTAAGATGCAGGCTTCGTATTCGGCCATGTTGTTGGTGCATGGGAATCTGAGTTTGGTAGATATCGGATAATGTTGGCTGGTTTCTGATACTAGGACTGCTCCTATTCCCACTCCCTTGAAATTTGCTGCTCCGTCGAAGAACATCCTCCAGCCATCATAGGATTCTGCAATATATCCTCCTATGAAAGATACCTCTTCATCAGGAAAATACATCTTTAGAGGCTCGTATTCTCCGTCCACTGGATTTTTGGCAAGATGATCTATCAGTGCCTGTCCTTTGATTGCCTTCTGAGTGTCGAATTCACTCAACATTATTTTCCACTGGGCTAGTTTGCTAGTGGGCATGGGCTTCTGAAAGATATATTTCAGTAGACCCATTCTTGATATGAGGTAAGTAGTATAGGCACAAAAATAATGCCTCAACTTTTGAGCTACCCAAGTCAGAGCACAACAAGTGCGTTCTAATAGAGAATATCGGGCCTTGTACGGGGTGAACTTCTTATTGAGGTAATAGATGGCTTGCTCCTTTCTCCATGTTTCGTCGTGTTGCCCCAGAACACAATCGAATGCTCCATCCAATACTGAAAGGTAGAGCAATAACGGTCTGCCTGGTTCGGGTGGGACCAGGACTGGTGGCGTTGATAGGTATTCATTGATTCTGTCGAAGGCTTTCTGACAATCATCAGTCCATTTAGTAGAGGCATCTTTCTTCAACATCTTAAAGATAGGCTCACAAATGACAGTGGATTAAGCTATGAACCGGCTGATATAGTTGAGTCTCCCCAAGAAACTCATGACCTCTTTCTTATTCTTTGGCGGTGGCAATTATTGAATGGACTTAACCTTTGATGGATCCAGCTCTATTCCTTGGCGACTTACGATTAACCCAAGCAACTTTCCATCAGGAACCGCAGATGCGCACTTGGCGGGATTCAGTTTCAGATTGTACCTCCTCAGTCTGTTAAAGAATTTCCTCAGATCTTCCATGTGGTCGGTGACTCTCTTGGACTTAATGATGATGTCACCTCGATCTCTTTGTGTATCATGTCATGGAAACTAGTAGTCATAGCCCTCATGTACGTGGCCCCAGCATTCTTTAACACGAACAGCATCATCTTGTAACAGTACATCCTCACAGTGTGATAAAAGCCATTTTCTCAACATCTTCCTCATCCATCCATATCTGATGATACCCAGCAAAACAATCGACAAATGACTGCAGCTCGTGCTTGGCGCAGTTGTCGATCAGAATGTGTATGTTTAGTAAGGGAAAGTCATCTTTCGGACTGGCCCGATTGAGGTCCCGGTAGTCGACGCAGACCTTGACCTTCTTGTCCTTCTTCGGCACCGGCACAATATTGGCTAACCATATTGGATACTCTACTACCCTGAGGACTTTGGCTTTGACTTGCTTGGTGACTTCTTCCTTGATTTTCAAACTCATGTCAGGCTTGAACTTCCTGAGCTTATGTTTTACCGGCGGACATGTTGGATTCGTTGGCAGTTTGTGAGCTACAATAGATGTGCTGAGACCAGTCATATCGTCATACGACCAGGCGAATATGTCCTCATATTCCTTTAGAAACTCTGTGTACCCTTCCTTTTCTGATGGTGACAGATGAACACTGATGCGCGTTTTCTTGACATTCTCTGTATCCCCCAAGTTGATAACCTCAGTTTCGTCCAAGTTAGACTTAGGCCTATTCTCAAAGTTCTCAACCTCTTTAACAACCTCTTTTGGTATATCATCCTATTCTGAGTCTATATCTGTTTGTTGCGTTGTCTCGTTGCAAGTCACAATCGTCAGTTCATCAAGATAAGTAAGAGTAATGCTGTGTAAAATAAAGTAAACGATAGAGAAAATAATAAGAGCGAGATTCATAAGAAACTGAAATGCTTTTGATAAATTTCATAATTGTTTTGAACATTGGAGCTCTTATTTTTGAAATTAAAAATGCGAAAAGGAAATCAACTAGCAAAAAAGTAAAAGGTAATGCATGGTGCTTTGTTTAGCCTTGCTACCCCGAAGCTTTCCGGGCCCTTGTGGTTCTGATGGACCAATTATTGAGGCGTGATCCTCGGCTCAAGGCTTGTGTGGAAGGGCCTTCCTCCCCCTCCTCCTCGAAAACGATGCAACAGTCCATATTATCATCCTCCAGGAACAAGTTCCTCATTGCTGCTAATGCTTCCTCTTCTTCTAACCCATAAATGACTTCGGACGGTGGGAAAGTCTGCTCTAGACGGGGTATCGGGTGCTCCAATGGATAGTAAGGACCGCGTCAGGGTGGTGACCATTATTTGAATTCCTTCCAGGTGTACTCGTACCATGCTTCTTCAGCTTGATATGCTCGGTGATTCCCTGGAGGTTCCTGCTAAGTCCCTTTCCAGGTTCATATCCACTCCAATTCAGTATGCTTTCAATCCTGTTATCCCACCATTTATCTTTGTCCACGACGTTGACTCTCTTAATATGATGGTAGGTTTCCCCACCTATCTTTCTCCTTCCCCTAATTGCTGGAATGGTCTGACGACTGTATATGAGGTTGCTACCGTTGCCATGAATAATTACCTCTTGGTGAATCCATTCAAACTTCACTACCTGATGCAGTGTCGATGCTACAGCTCCAGTGGCATGGATCTAGGGTCATCCCAATAGTAAGTTGTAAGATGCTGGGATGTCTATCATTTGAAAATTAACGTCGAACCAAGTCGGTCCCATTTGCAGACACAAGTTGATTTCCTTGATAGTGGACCTTTGGGATCCATCAACAGCTTTGACGTTGATGGCCCCATCTTTGATCTCATGCAGACTTTTCCCTAATGTTTGGAGAGTCACCAAGGGACAAATGTTGAGGCTGGACCCTCCGTCAATCAAAATCCTGGTGATGAAATAATCCTCGCATTGCACAGTGATGTGAAACGCCTTGTTGTGGCTCAACCCTTCAGGTGGTAGCTCATCTTCGTAGAAAGTGATTTTGTGACTTTCCAATACTTGCCCCACCATGTTCTCCATTTCTCCTCCAGTTATGTCGCTGGGTACATATGCCTCACTCATTATCTTCATCAAGGCGTTCTTATATGCATCGGAGCTTTGCAGCAGAGCTAGGATGGAGATATGTGCTGGTGTTTTATTTAGTTGATCAATGACTGAGTACTCTTTTGCCTGTACCTTCCTCCAAAGGTCCTCAGGCCTGGTTTCAGTAGGTCGTCCAGAGGCCTGCTTACTTGATTCAGCTAAATGTTCTAGAGTATAAACCCTGCTAGTTCGGGTCATACTCTGTGCTGCAATTGTTTCTCTAGATTTGGTTTTCCCTTTCCTTCTTGCCTTGGCTGTGTAGCCCCAGGGGACGGTCTTTGTATGGAATGGTGCTATGGCTGACATTGCTACATGAATGGGTACTCTTGATTTGGGAGGTAACACAGTAACTTCGAATGGTGCAGGTGCCTTTGGGGGCCCAAACTCAACCTCTATTGGCCTTGGCGCCTTTGCGGAAGATGGTGCTTCAAGATCAAGTGGTATGGACATGTTCACCTCAGCGTCTTCAGAAGGCTGGATCTGGACTACAATCGGATTAAGTGTGACTGTTGGTTTCTTTGGTTCGTCACCTTCAGTGATCAATCTGATCGATCCTTTGGGATCCCAATCGTCTTCTATCTCGATCATGTGAATGCCTACAACTTTATGGACAGGCAGAGGGTTAATGCGAACATTAAGAGTAGGCTTTTTTGCCATGATGATCTTGTTGTCAATTAAATCTTGGATTTTATCCTTCAGAGAGCGGCACTCATCGATGGTATGCCCCTTCATGCCGGAATGGTATGCATAGGTTTTGTTCGGGTTGACCCATTGGGAAGGATTTTCTGGAGTTATGGTAGGGATATGGGTGACGTAACCAGCGGCTTTAAGTCTTTCAAACAGCTGGTCGATTGGTTCAGCAATGGCGGTGTACTGTTTGGGAGGTCTGCGGTCGAAGTTTGGCCGGGGTCTAAGGAAATTTTAGCAAGGTGATTGATAGTGAGCTTGTTGGGTATTGTAGGCTTGGTAGACATGTGCTGTTTGGGAGTATTTGGGTGATGTATGTTGGTATGCGGGAGGTGGAGAGGATTGGTAAATAGGTGGTGGAGCCTGGTAGGAAGGCGAGGATGCTTGGTAATTTGGGATAGGTTGATATGTGAGTGGGGGTAATAGGTAGGTTTGTTATTTGACTAGGAATTTTGTCCTTTGTGCAACCATTACGGCACTCATATCCCTTTTCTTGGATGCACCACCAGACTTAGAGCCTTGTTGGTAGCCTGCAATGCTTCGAAGTTAGTGACCATACCACTTTTGATACCTTCTTCGATCCTCTCCCCTAGTTTGATGATATCAGAAAATTTTTGGCCTTCGATCAACATCAAACTCTAGTAGTACTGTGGGTCCTGAGCTCGAATGAAAAATCTGTTCAACTATTCTTCCTCTAAGGCTGACCTGACCTTAGCAGCTTCAGATCTCCAATGAGTAGCATACTCGTGGAATGTCTCCGTAGGTTTCTTCTTCAAATTCTGGATGTAGAATACATCTGACGCATTCTCAGTATTGAATTTGAAATTGTCCATGAAATCAGACGCCATACCTACCCAATTTGTCTACTTCTTAAGGTCTTGGCTAATGTACCAAGATAGAGTATCTCCTTTTAGACTTCTCATGAAGAGCTTCATGCGGATCTTTTCATCTCTCCCAACTCCGACCAACTTATTACAGTATGTCCTCAAATGGACTCCGGGATCTCTTGTGCTGTCAAACATTTCGAACTTGGGAGGTTTGTACCACTTCGGAAGTTCAACATCTGGCTAGATACAAAGGTCCTCATAATTCAGCCCCTCGAAACCTTAACACCCTGGACTCGGCTAGTAAGTTTCTTGAGTTCTGCGGCCAGGTTCTTGATAAGAGAGTCTTTGTCATCAGACTCAGGTGTGCTTGAAATGGGTTGAGTGGGATGCGGCATAGTTTCCACATAAATGGGGTTGTTGTGGTGAGGGTAAGAATGGTCATTTGTGGAGTTTAGTGGTTCAGAGATGAGTAATGGGGTGTTACTTGAGGTGTGACATGTGTTGCAGTGGTGATGGGGAGCAGGTTGATTTTGTGGTTTCGAGGCATTTTGCGGAGGTGCGGGGTTTTGAGTGTTGGGAAAGTTGACATTTGTGGTAGTGAGGGAGAATGAAAAACTGGCCAAATTCCGGACCTAGTCTAGTTCTTCCTGAAACTTCAATAACCTTTGCTCAAGCTAGGAGGCACTTTCCATTGAAACCTGAAAACACTGGGAAGTCTCTACCCTTTCAACCAAATTCTCCTTCCTGATGTTACCCAAGTCTTCCATTTTTCCTTTGTTCTTGTTTCTGATAGGAATTGGAGGAGAAGGAAGTGGAGGGCCCTTGGATCTCGTAGAGTATGATAATTCCAGAGTGCAACAGACTAACCTTTGTGGAAGGGGAATAAACAAAAGATAACAAGTTAGAAAAGATTATGAGGAGAAAACGTTGCAATATTTAAACATACAGTGGAAGAATATAAATCGTATCCTAATTTGGGTGCCTCGTTGTGCCCGAGGTAGGCCTAGCGACGAGTAGATTTGGAGAACTTATAATGCAAAATGCCTCATTTTATTGATAAAATAAGATGAATACCAAAACAACACTAAAAAAATAATAGAAAAAAATGTCACTAATAGTCGTGGGCCTTATTACATTCATAATACGAAAAAGTAAATTCCTATCTATTTGGTCCCAAAAAGACCTTCCTCAGGTTGAATGTTCTCGTTGATCAAATCCTCCAGCTCGCGCAGATTTTCCAGTAAAAATGCCTTCGCCAGGCGTTCTCTTTCGCCTTCCTCAGCGTCTTGACAGTCGGTAACTCTTTTCCTCACTTTCCCTTCCAACTCCAGCAGTTCCAGATATTCCAGCTTCTCACTAGCCATGGTGACTCTCTCTTTCCATTCATTGATTTGGTTACTTGATGGGAGGTTCCTCCACCAGGTCAGCAAGAGTGAGGGTATGTTGACCATACCGAAGTCAGGAACTTTGTCATTCATTTCATGCAAAACAAAAGGGTTAGACCCTTACCCCCGCCGGACTCGACTATTCAAACCAATAATTAGCATAGACAGCATTTATTTGTCCAAATAAATACACAGAATATGGTGGCATCCATTTGGGTTCCAAGGAAACCCAGTGGACTTTAAACAAGGCTATCTTTAAAGAGTCATTATGTGGACATCATAACCAACTCGACTAGGTTTGACAGTGATGCATGCATAGTTAAACAGGATAAGATTTCTATGGGGTATTAGACCGGTACCCTTGAGCGGACAACTGACGAGGGAAAGGCACGGAACCGTCGACTGCACCGCTGATCGACTGGTTTTACCGCAAATATGCCTTTACCAAATTTAGGGGGTGATATATTGAAAGGGTGCAACCACTCATTATAAGCATTGCTATGGTATTTGTTTGGGCATGAGTGGAATATGATGTTGAATATACAATCACAAGAATGAAATAAATTTCCATGTATTTGCACGTTCATAAAATAATAATTGCTCATAATTACAACATTATTGAAGGAAAGCGGTAAAAGCAAGAAAAGAAAACAAAAGCCAAGTCAGTTTTGAATAGAGACATTAAATAAAATCAATAAAGAAGCAATAAAGTCACACATAACATGTAACAGTAAAATCCTAAAAGAAAAATTCCCAGCAGAGTCAGCATGCTATCGACGCCCCCTTTTTTTCTCGCAAAATCAGGTTTATGACATTTGGGAGGACAACTCTATTCCCTTTTGGGATTTGGATTTTTGGAATTGAAGAGTCGCCACCTAATGATTAAGTGCATTAGGACACTAAGGGTTTTGGGTGGGAAAACCAGAGTTTGGGTAAGGGCTAGAAATTATCTCGAGGGGAAGGTGTTAGGCACCCTTCAAGATCCACTAGTGTGGTTCCCGGCCATGTTATATTGTGACTTCATGTAATCAAATAAGAAATCAAAGATTCAGATATACAACATTGCAAGTAAGCTAAAAAGCAACTTTGAAGATAAGTAGGGAAGGCAGAGATTCATGAAAAGTTTTGAATAGTTTTACAAGAGGAGATGAAAACAAACAAAGGGAAAGGGGTCCTAGGTTTATGATTAATATGGATCATTAATGCAATACTTAGTAATTGCTCCTTAGAAAAGGGGCTACATGAGATATTAGCACATCGGTCATCATCTTCATATTCTACCCTCCCCACCCTGTGAAGGTTGCTAAATGCGTGTGTTGGTCACGAATACTTACCGCGTGCTATTACTCGTCTCATCCTATAAGTCCTGCAGGGTATTTAGGACCACAATTCCTATGTGGTAGGAACTAGGCCAAACACTTAAGTTTAAAGGCAAAATGCTAAGCGGCATGCAGAACAAATAGGATTGCACATAAGGGAACATACAAAATCAAATAAAGGCTCACATATCCCTCCTCAAATGAACACATAATTAGCACGTCTTAAACACATTCAAGGTCTCAAAGATAGTAATTTTTTTTACAAAAGGAATAGGTAACAACAGTTAAAGCATGATTTTAAAAATAGTGATCTAATGAGGTACAGGACAAGTAAAATAGCACGATTCTGGGCAGAGGTTGGTAACCCAGTGATTTGAGAACATAAAAATAAGAAACTCAGTAAGAGTAAATTGGTGCACCATTTCAAAATCGTTTCCAGATGGAGCAGAGTTTTTAAGAAAATAGAGTGAACTTCAGAGAATCAAAGCAAGAATGGGAACGGTAGAGTTGAAATTAAAAGAAGTTGGTTGGTCTTAAACTAGTAAAACACAATTAATCGATTCTTATTGGGCCTAAAGTTTGCCTAGGTGTCGTATACGTTGTCTGGTTATTTCAAGGAATGAGCACGCATCTTTGATTCTGATTAAAGGGTATGCATGATAAGGTATTTGCAGAAAATGTTTCAAACCACTTAGCCATATTTTAGCAAAGTTACTAGACTAACACATTAATCGACCACTGCAATTCGAACGAATAAGAAGTCGTAAGGACAGGATATCTAATGCACATAGGAATACCTATAACATGATTTCTAACATGCCAATGCAGTAATGACGGTTTATTTGGCTTGTTTTTAACTGATTAAAATTACAAAGTGAGTACAATAACGTACTGAGAGTGCATGACCTAAAACATGATTTCTAACACATGAAAATGCATGCCCTAACTAGGTTATCTATTGCGCAAATAGGTAAATAAAACCTATAAACAAGTTTTCTACCCATTACCTAAAATAAACATGCATTCCCCTCCCCCATATTCACTATTCAGCCCCAGTCATACATTTACAAATTATTACAAACCAGTAACATCTGAATTACAGTAATAAAGAACAAAAAAAAAAATTATTCTATAGGGAGCCTTCAATCATGCCCAGCCTTCCCAACCTCACTCCCTTAGAGTTTCACAGCCTTTGTCATGGTCTAGGTGCGGCAAAGCTCCCTAGGGCCCCATTGGGTCCCTAGCCAATGCCAGTACCTAAACACTTAGAAGAGTGCAGGACAGGTACAGTGTGGAATACTAGCCTTGTGTGTCAAAGTTCAGTGAGTACTCCGAGGTACCCAAAGCAATGCTCACACGAAGGGGGCAGAACCTATCTTCTAAGAGTAGTGTGAAGTGCAGGAAGAAGTAGTTTAAAAGAGTATTCAAAAACAAGGGATTTGTTTTAAAAAGAAAACAGCTGGAACAATAGTTCGACAGTACAGGATTGCAAACAAGGATCATGGGGAAAGGGAACAGATAGATCATACAATGCTAGAGAAGATACAGAGATTTAATGACGCATGACTATACAGAATCAGAAGATTCAGGGGACCAAAAAGGGTCAAACTTAGGCATAATACTTAGATAGTAACAGGGGGACAATTATAACAGTTAAGATAAACAGCAGATAGAAACATACAAATCAAGAAGGACATATAAAGTGCCAGGAGGTCAGGGGAACTGGGAAGTGGTAAACTTTAGGCATGATAATGTATAGCAATAGGATACAGGCATAGCAAGTAGAAGTTAGGGATGGACAATGTATATTACGGACTTAGCATATAAATCAGAAATACATGGTCAAGTACTAAAACAAAAGAATCAATTACACATTGAGCAGTAGAAGCATAAATAGAAGAAAATCAGGAAGATAATGAACTGAAACAAAAATAAACACATTGGTTGGAGACTTGAAGATTAATTAGGGAAAACCAGTAAGAGAGCAAAAGCAGGAGGCAAAGACAAAGTGGTAACACAATATTAGCCTTAGCTTACAACCGGCTAATAATAGGCAAGAGAAGAGAACAACAATAGTGTAAAAAAGTGCAAGAGAGAAATAACACAAGAGAATGTAGAATTGAGAGTATTTAGTGATGTGTGTCATGTGAAAGACTTAGGGTATTTATAGTTGAAAGTAGGTGGTAAAAATAAGGTAAAAATCATAGTAGTATATTAATTTAAGAAATTGGAATCAATCAATTAGAGAATCAATAGAAAAGATTCAGCACCATATAAGGCAAGAAGAAAATATCAGTGCAGGATTAAATAGGGAAGGAGTCAAGATTTAGTATGCATATAGCAGTCAATTAGGACCAAATTCAGGAAAATTCCAACTAAGGAAAGGCTAAGTAGAACAAGGTACTGTAGCAAATAAGGTAACAAAATCAGTTAATTTAAACAGGCGAGTAGAATTATAGGGCTTTGAAAGAAAGTCTTTCAATTACCAACAATCAAGGAAAGTCAGAATCAATCATGCGAAGTCATGATTCGGTATTCTCAACATATAAATAGAGGCGAATGAACAAGAGTAGCAAACAAAATTAGCCATATAGACAGAAGGGAACAAGAGATGAACAAACACAATCATTCAGAGATGGTGAAAATAGGCTAAGATTCAGCAGGACATATTCGAAGCATGGTGACCACGAGACATTAACAAGAATAAGGTAAATAGTCTAGCAGATAAAACCAAAGCAAAGGAGGTCAGGCTAACACACATAATCAAAGTGAAGAAACATGCTAACACATATAGACAAGGCAAAGAAAATCAGGCTAACACACATAATCAAAGCAAAGAAACATGCTAACTCATAGAACCAGAGTAAAAAAATTATGCTAACACACATAACCAAAACGAAGAGAAAAAAAATCTTTAGAAATTAAGGTTTTTAGCAGAGTCAAGCTAAAAAAAATAGTACGAGCATAAAATCGCTCAGAATAAATAAGAAAAATGTTTAATCATAAAGAAATCGGTCGAAACATTCGTAAAAGAACTCCAAGAAACCCTATTTTTCCAAAGAAACTGAAAACGGTTCAAAGTAGAGGATCTTTCAAAAGAAGCTCGAGAATAAGCAGAACATAGAAAAGAACATGCTTACAGCATGAAAATAACACCACTTTGAGAGATTCAGGAGAGAGTTAGGGTTTCAAAACAAAACCCTAATAGAAGTTCAAAGAACCTGTTTAAACTCCACCGATCGTAACATATAGGGTGTGATTTCGCCGAAAATCACACCGGAGAACCCGTAAGTAGCAGAACTAGGAGCCCTAGGTCCAAATCAACATGGCTCAGAGTCCTCGAAGGTCCTAGAGATGTTGAGCAAGGCGATGAGAGGCCCATCGGAGACTTGGGGTTGAAAGGAGGTGGCCGGAAACAAACTAGGGGAAGTTTTCAGTGACTGACTTGTATGGCGGAGGCTTCTGGGGTCTCAAGGATAGAGGGAATCGGTGAGGTAGGGTTTCATGGCAGCTGGTGGTCGAAAGAGGTGAGGGTGGAGGTGGCCAGAGAGACGGTGGAGGCCATCGGAGAAGAAGAACCAGAAGGTTCTGGAGAGAAGGGGGGGAGGAAGAGACAAAGTAGAGAGATAGGCTGTCTCGAAGACTGGGGGTCGATGGGGGGTAGTTAGATTTAATTAAGGAAAAGAGATCTGGGTTAGATCGGGGTTGGGCCGGGTTATATTAGGGATTGGGCTGGGTGATTTTAATTAGGTATTGGATCAATTAAATCTGATAGGGGTGTGGCCAAATTGGCTAAAATTGAAATAATAAAGGGTTGTTTGTTAAATAGTTAATTTTCCCTTTTATTTTATATAAATTAGTAAAATGATTTTAAAAATAAATTAAAGGCACTGAACTAATTAATAACTTATAAATACTAATTTAAAGATACTAAAAATGATTTTATAATTGTAAAATGTTGTTAATCGTAAAATAGGCTATAATTGCAATTATATGCAATTTAGCTTAAAAAATACCAAAATAATTTGTAAAAAATATGCCAAAATTGCCTTAATTATATCTTGGTTTAAATATGAGAATGAAAATAAATTATTCACCAAAAATGCTAGTCTGGGAATAATTTTTGAATTTTGTATTATTAAAATAGACAATAAATTGATTCTAAAATCTTTAAAAATAAGGTAAAAATAACAAAAGTCTTGGACATGCTTATATATGCATGCACATGTTATTTTGAGAATATTTTGAGTATACAAAAAATATATAAGGAAAAATTGGGTATCAACACAGACCCCTATTTTTCTTTCCACCATGCCCAAGCTTGCAACCAACCCCCTACACATGTACAATGCCGTGCGCCAGCCCCAGAAAATACATACCCAGCTCCACAAAATGCCTACCCACCCCCACAAGCCTACCAAAACCCTCCTAGACTAGCTTTCTAGTCCAATCAAGCATTTAAGAATGAGAGGTTGCGGAAGAAGAAAACCTTCACTCCATTGGGATAGTCCTATACTAGTTTGTTCCACAGGTTGAGACAATTGGAAATGTTGAGGCTGATTGAGGCAAAGTTGCCAAATCCTCCCCCGAGAAATCTTGATTATTCTGTAAGCTGTGAATATTGTTCTGGTGCTCCGGTTCATGACACAAAGAAATGCTGGCATTGGGAAAACGCTATCCAAGGGCTCATTGATACACATCGGATTGAAGTCCAAGCTATGGAGCCGCCCAACATCAACCAGAACCCGTTGTCGACCCATCACGAGACAAATATGATTGAGATAGTGCATAAAGAAGGGGAGCCCAAAAATCCTTCGCAGACCGTCAAGATGATCTGATCCAGTGAAGTAAAGCCGGTTGAAAAATTGACAAGATAAATGTTAGTGCTCAAGTTGAACGGAGCAAATAGTGAACCATCTGTGGTGATCAAAAAGGGGTCCTCAAGTGATGTTGCAATGAAACAGGAAAAAGCAAAAGTGGTGGTGCCAAGGGTGCGAACAAGCCTGTTGTAATGTTGGAGGGTGCTCGCACAGATCCTGTCATCATCAGACCGCTAACCCAGCTACTGATAGTCAACAACAAGGCTATCCCGTGGAATTATGAATGGGTGACAGTGACTTACAAAGGAAAAGAAGTTAAAGAAGAAGTATATGAGACCCATGGATTGACTCGCTCGAGGAGATGCTTTGCCCCCGAAGAGTTAAGAAAAGCCAAAACCTCCAAAGATAACCAGTGTTAGTGAAGAAAGCTATGACCGAAGAAGATGCAGAGGATTTCTTGAGCAATATGAAAGTGCAAGACTATTCTATTGTGGAGCAATTGAGGAAGACGCCTGCTCAGATTTCACTGTTGTCATTGTTAATCCATTCAGACGAGCACCGTCGGGCATTGATGAAAATCCTGAACGAGGCCCATGTTCTTGAAAAATTTTTAGTAAACCACTTGGAAAAGATAGCCAACAAGATTTTTGAGGCAAACAGAGTCACTTTTTCTGATGATGAATTGCCCGTGGAGGGTACTGAGCACAATAGAGCCCTTTATCTTATGATGAAATGCGAAGATTCAATGGTTACCCGGGTATTGGTCGATAATGTTTCCAGTATGAACATTTCCCCTCTCTCCATGCTGAACAAGTTGAAAGTGGATGATGAAAGAATTCACAAGAACAGTATCTGCGTTCGGGGATTCGACGGTGAATGGAAAGATTCAGTCGGTGACATAGTGCTCGAGCTGACAATCGGACCAGCTGAATTTGCCATAGAATTCCAGGTGCTAGATGTGGTTTTTTCTTACAATCTGCTGTTGGGTCGACCCTAGATTCATGCCGCTAAAGCGGTTCCATCTACTCTGCGTCAGATGGTAAAGTTTGAATGTGATAGGCAAGAAATTGTTGTGCACGGCGAGGATAATTTGTGTACCCACAGTGATTCCATTGTACCATTCATTGAGGTTAAGGATGACAAGGGGCCGTGGGTTTATTAGGTATTTGAAACGGTGTTGGTAGAGAAAATTCCAGAAGGGAAGTGCATTCCAATTCCGAAGGTAGCTGCTGCATCAGTCATGGTAGCCGTTGAAATGTTGAGAAATGGTTTTGTACCGGGTAAGGGTTTGGGTGCATCTATGCAAGGTATCGTACAGCCGGTGTCTCTCCCCAAAAACTTGGATACATTTGGTTTGGGATTCAAGCCCACAGTTGCAGACGTGAAAAGAGCCAGAAAGTTGAAACGGAGGGCATAAGTCCTTCCAAAGCCCATTCCTCCAGATCATTTGTTAGGCCTGGCACCAAGAAACGCCCAGTAACAACAGTTCCCAGTTTTGTGGTTGGTCCTGATAAGGAGTTTCTTGAAAGGTTCGAGAAGTTGTTCGACGATGTGAATATGGTGGAAGCTGGAGAGGGTTCTAGCAAGGCAGATGTGCAATTTGTTGGGCCCAGTGCAAAGATTAACAATTGGGAAGCTACTCCTCTCCCCACCAGTATGGAGTTTTGGTAGTGTGCTTTGATTTTCTTTCAGTTTATCTGGATTATTCCAAGGTTGTAATTCAGATTCTATGTTCTGTCCGTTTGGATGTATAAACCTTGTTATATTTCAATTTCAATGAAATGCAATTTCCCATTTTCATCATTCTTGATAGTTTTTATGCTGGTTTCAATGACATGATATACATGAGGAATCTTCGACCCAGTCTTAAAAGCTAATCTAATTCTGAAATAATAATTCAAGAAATAGAGTGTGATGATGAATCAGAATATGATGAGAACGAGGCCTTTGGAGAGATTATTAAAGAATTAAGCCATTTTGAAGAAAAACCTAAGCCTAACCTGAGTGATACAGAAGCAATCAATTTAGGGGACCCAGATAATATCAGAGAAAATAAGATAAGGCTCCATCTTGAACTACAACTCAGGGAAGAGATAATCAAAGCATTCTTTGAGTCCAAAGATATTTTTGCATGGTCATATGACGACATGTCGGGTCTAAGCACTGACTTGGTTGTTCACAAATTGCCCACTAACCCGGGATTTCCTCCTGTCAAACAAAAGCTAAGAAAGTTTAAAACTGACATGAGCATAAAGATAAAAGAGGAAGTCACAAAGTAGTTTGAGGCAAAGGCCATTTGAGTCACGCGGTATCCCACTTGGTTAGCCAATGTTGTGCCGGTGCCAAAGAAGGATGGTAAGACCAGGGTGTATGTTGATTATCATGATCTCAACAAGTCAAGCCCAAAGGATAACTTCCTACTACCAAATATCCACATTTTGATTGACAATTGTGCAAAAAATGAGATTGGGTCTTTCGTCGATTTCTATGCAGGCTATCATCAGATGCTAATGGATGAAGAGGATACAGAAAAGACGGCATTCATCACGCCTTGGGGAAGATACTGCTACAAGGTCATGCCTTTCGATTTGAAAAATGTTGGAGCAACTTACATGAGGGCAATGACGACCATATTCCACGACATGATACACAAGGAGATCGAGGTGTATGTGGATGACATGATCATAAAGTCTAGAAAGCCGTCTGACCATGTCAGAGATTTGAGAAAGTTCTTCCAAACGCTTTACAGGTACAATCTTAAGCTCAATCCTGCAAAGTGCGCATTCGGTGTGCCATCCGAAAAATTGTTAGAATGCATAGTCAGCCGTCGAGGTATTGAGTTGGACCCGTCAAAGATTAAAGCTCTCCAAGAATTGCCACCTTCGAGGAACAAGACTGAGGTGATGAGTCTGTTAGGGAGGTTGAACTACATCAGTAGGTTTATCGCTCAGCTCACAACAACTTGTGAGCCTATCTTCAAACTATTAAAGAAGGATGTTCGGTAAAGTGGACAGATGAGTGTCAAGAAGCATTTGATAAGATAAAGGGGTACTTGTCAAACCCGCCTGTGTTGGTGCCACCAGAACCAGGGAGACCATTGAATCAGTTTTGACAGTTTTGGACAATTTGTTTGGTTGTGTGCTGGGTCAGAATGACATCACCGGAAGGAAGGAGAGGGCCATCTATTATCTCAGCAAGAAGTTCACATTTTACTAGGTTAAGTACACTCACCTTGAGATGACATGTTGTGCCCTAACTTGGGTGGCACAGAAGCTGAAACAATATTTGTCATCTTACACTAACCTCACTCTTATTTGGATCCATTAAAGTATATCTTTTAGAAGCCTATGCCTATATGGAGGCTTGTAAAGTAGCAGATCTTGCTCACAGAATTTGACATTGTCTATGTGACTCGAACTGCGATGAAAGCCCAGGCATTGGTTGACCATTTGGCTGAGAACCCAGTGGATCAAGAATATGAGCCTTTGAAGACTTACTTCCCTGATGAAGAGGTAATGCACATTGATGAGTTGGAACAAGTTAGAGAGCCAGGTTGGAAACTTTTCTTTGATGGAGCTACTAACATGAAAGGCGTTGGGATAGGAGTTGTACTGATTTCTGAAACAGGACATCACTACCCTATTACGGCTCAAATTCGATTCTACTGTACTAACAACATGGCTGTGTACGAGGCATGCATTTTGGGTTTGAGGTTAGCTGCAGACATGGGTGTCCAGGAAGTCTTGGTCTTGGGGGACTGAGACCTTCTGGTGCACCAGATTCAAGGGGAATGGGAAACACGAGATTTGAAACTCATACCGTACCAGCAATGTTAGCATGATCTTTGTCAACAGTTTCGATCAGTAGATTTCAGGAATATTCCAAGGATCCATAATGAGGTTTCCGATGCTTTGGCTACCTTGGCGTCGATGTTACATCATCCAGATAAGGCTTATGTGGACCCTTTGCATATTCAGGTCCGAGATCAGTATGCTTACTGTAATATGATGAAAGAAGAACTTGATGGTAAGCCTTGGTTTCACAATATCAAGGAATATATCAGGATGTGGGTGTATCCAGTACAAGCCACAGGTGATCAAAAGAGAACAATTCGGCGGTTGGAAAATGGATTTTTCTTCAGTGGAGGGGTTTTGTACAAAAGGACTCCAGATCTTGGATTGTTGAGATGCATAGATGCTAGACAGGCCACAACTATCATGACCGAAGTACATTCTAGAGTCTGTGGACCGCATATGAGAAGGTACGTGCTGGCAAAGAAGATTCTCCAAGCAGGTTATTATTGGATCACTATGGAGCAAGATTGTATCAATTTCGTGCGCAAGTGTCATCACTGCCAAGTGCATGGAGATTTGATTCATTCTCCACCATCTGAATTGCAAACAATGTCTGCACCATAGCCTTTTGTTGCGTGGGGTATGGATGTCATTGGGCCAATTGAGTCGGCAGCATCAAATGGGCACAAGTTCATTTTGGTAGTCATCGACTATTTCACCAAGTAGGTTGAGGCTAAAATGTTCAAGTCTGTAACCAATAAAGCGGTGGTCGATTTTTTGCACTCAAATATCATTTGTCGGTTTGGGATACCAAGGGTGATCATTATAGACAATGGTGCTAATCTCAATAGTCATCTGATAAAAGAGGTATATTAGCAGTTCAAGATTACATATCGCATATCCACCCCGTACCACCCCAAGGTGAATGGAGCAGTCGAGGTGGCCAACAAGAACATAAAGAAGATACTTCAGAAAATGGTAGAGGGTTCCAAACAGTGGAATGAAAAGCTGCCCTTTGCACTGCTGGGCTATCGCATTACTATTTTTACTTCAGTAGGGAAAACTCCTTATTTACTGGTGTATGGAACCGAGGCAGTGATACCCACGAAAGTGGAAATCCCATCCCTTCGGATTGTCGCAGAAGCCGAAATTGATGATGATGAGTGGATCAAAACCCGCCCGGAACAATTGAGTTTGATCGATGAGAAAACATTAGCAGCAGTGTGTCATGGCCAGTTGTATCAACACAGAATGGCAAGAGCATATAATAAGAGGGTGCATCCACGGAAGTTCGAAGTGGGTCAGCAAGTATTGAGACGTATCCTTCCACATCAGGCTGAGGCCAAAGGCAAGTTCGCCCCAAATTCGCAGGGATCGTTCATCGTAACTAGAGTGTTGTCAAAATGGTGCTTTGTATTTAACAGATATAGAAGGCAAGCGTGTAGAAATGGATCAATTCCGATGCGGTCAACAGATATTATGCATGATCTTCTTTGGTTAAATTGTATTTGTTTGTACTTAGAATATCTTGAAGATTGGAATGACGAAGGCATTTTGTTCTGCTATATAAACATTTTATCCGTTTGTTACCCCTTTGAGCCTTACTTATTTCCTTTAATCCCCTCTTTCGAAATTAGCAGCAAAGATCAAAAAACACAAGCGTGAAAGATAAGTAAAGGAATAAGAGAATGAAAAGAGAGAGAAAAGAAGAAAAGAAATTGAAAAAAAGAAGAGAAAAGAGAGGAAAAAAGGAAAATAAAAGGAAAAAAAACAAAAACAACAAAAAGAGAAGAAAGAAGGAGGGAAGAAAAGAAGAGAAAGAGGAAGAAAAGAAAAGGAAAATCACAACAACAAAGTAATTTCTAAGACATGAACTACGCTTGACCTGATTTCTTTAAGGATACGTAGGCAGCCTCACGGTTCGATCCCATCAAAATAAAAATCCAAAGTCCCCAAGCGAAGAAACAGGGGTAGAAGTTGCGGTTGTTATAAGAAATCTGATTCCAAAAGTCATAATTTTGAACCTATCTTAATTATTTTTGAGCCATTTGATATCCTTTCTTTCTAACCCTGTCCAAAACCCACATTACGGTCCAAAAAAAGACCTTCCGATCAGTCTCCATGAAATGCCAAGTCGAGCAAGTAGAGGTGATTCATATCAGGGGCAACACTCCGGTCCGAACAAGGAAAATGAAAAATGAGAGAGTCTTATGGGTCCATCACTGGCACCGTAAGGCGATGGAAAGCTACGAGAAATAAAAAATGAGAGAGTCTTATTGGTGAAAACCTTCAAGGCCACCTTAAGGCGATAGTGAGTTGAGAGATAAACAAATGAAAGAGGTTTGTTGGTGAAAACCCTTCGGGGCACTGCAGGCCAAACAAGGACAAGGTTTTGGTAAAGAAATTGGGTTTTGAAGATCTTGGGGCACAAACTACGACAACTGAAAGTTGATTGGTTGGACAGACTGGGCCGGTTAATCCGAGATGCATGTCGTGATCATTGGTGCCAGATGCTCCACTCAGATAAGTCTTTTTTCTTTTTCCCCTTCAGATAGTCTTCCAGTTTTGGATTTTTCTTATCCTCAACTCTCAAAGTTATTGCATTTCATTTCTTTTGGGTTTATTTCTCTAAGATATTCCAATGTCAGTTTTGTTTGAGCAAATAAGAAGGGATTTCAAAGCATACTACCAACTTCCAAAGTTGCACAAGGCACAAGGCGGTTAAGGCATGCTAGAGATAGTACGATGTGAAATGGGATATAAAAGGTTAGTGGAAGGTCCATCGGTGAAATGGTTTGGTAATTTTGTGGGAAATGCATAGGTTCAAACGGATGGGTCAGAGATGTAACACAACGGTTTGGGTATACAACACTCGGGTCATCCAAGGTCATGGGGCTCGAAAGTCAGTCAGAAAGTCGAGCGGTTCTGGATTAGTTCGGGGAAGCTAGTCAAAACAAATCACTATAGCTGGGAGGCCACTTTCAACAAGAATGCCACAAACTAACTACCACATTTTAAACTGACAAGATTTTTCTTTTATTGAAACAGGGGCAGAAATTTTCGGTTGTTTCGGAGTAACCCTCCGTAGGGGAAAAAGCAAGCACCAAACAGGTTTGACGGTAAATTTTAGGACCCTCCTGGAAAATGAGACCTAGTTTAAAAATTGAAACAATCATAAGTAGCAAAATCTAGCATAAATATACCCCAAGGAATATAAGTTGGTTTCAAAGTTTGCATGATTGAGATAGGATTCAATTAGGAGTTTTTAGGACCCTCTTGAATAATGGGCTTTAAGATTTCCATTAGATAACAAGATTTAGCGTAAGATCTATTGTATGGAAGCATAATTCAGCCGTAAGAGTTCTGTCATAGGGAAGTATAATTCAGCCATAAAAATTGTCATTCTTAAGATAAGACTTGGTTTTTTATCTTCGGGACCCTCCTGGATAATGGGGTGTAGTTTAAGACCCTCTTAGATAACAAGATTTAGCGGAAATCACACATTTAGAAAATATAACCTAGATTTAAAATTGTCGTTTAATTAAGAGTTGTCAGGACCCCCTGGATAATAGGACCTAGCTTTCAAATTCTTAGTAATATTTGGTAACATGATTCAGTTTAACACTCACATATGTGCCCAGCTACCAAACAGGAGCAGAAAATTTTCTTTGTTTTGTCTATTTTTGTTCAAGTCAGGCACCCACCTGGAGAACAAGGGAATACAATTCAAGTTTTGGTAATCAGACGCCCACCTGGAGAACAAGGGAATACGATTCAAGTTTTTTGGCAATCAGGCGCCAACCTGGAGAACAAAGGAATATAATTCAAGTTTTTTCAATCAGGCGCCCACCTAGAGAACAAGGGAATACAATTCAAGTTTTAGTAATCACGTGCCCACCTCGAGAACAAGGGAATACAATTCAAATGTTGGCAATCATGCGCACGCCTGGAGAACAAGGGAATACAATTCAAGTTTTGTTAATCAAGCACCCACCTGGAGAACAAGGAAATACAATTCGAGTTTTGGTAACCAGGCGCTCACCTGGAGAACAAGGGAATACGGTTCAAGTTTTTTGGCAATCAGGCGCCCACCTGGAGAACAAGGGAATATAAATCAAGTTTTGGTAATCAGGCGCCCACTTTGAGAACAAGGGAATACAATTCAAGTTTTGGTAATCAGGTGCCCACCTAGAGAACAAGGGAATACAATTCAAGTTTTAGTAATCAGGCGCTCGCCTAGAGAACATGGGAATACAATTCATTTTTTGGTAATCAAGCACCCACCTGGAGAACAAGGGATTACAATTCGAGTTTTGGTAATTAGGCGCCCGCCTGGAGAACAAGGGATACAATTCATGTTTTGGTAATCAGGCACTCGCTTGGAGAACAAGGAAATACAATTCAAGTTTTGGTAATCAGGCGCCCACCTGGAGAATAAGGGAATACAATTTAAGTTTTGGTAATCAGGCACCCACTTGGAGAACAAGGGAATACAATTCAAATTTTGGTAATCAGGCACCCACATGGAGAACAAGGGAATACAATTCAAGTTTTTGGTAATTAGGCGCCCACCTGGAGAACAAGGGAAGACAATTCAAGTTTTGGTAATCAGGCACCCACCTGGAGAACAAGGGAATACAATTCAAGTTTTGGTAATCAGGCACGCACTTGGGGAACAAAGGAAATACAGTTCAAGTTTTGGTAATCAGGCACCCACCTGGAGAACAAGGGAATACAGTTCAAGTTTTGGCTATTAGGCGCCCACCTGGAGAACAAGGGAATAGAGCTCAAGTTTTTGGCAATCAGGCGCCCACCTGGAGAGCAAGGGAATACAATTCGAATTTTGGTAACTAGGCGTCCACCTAGAGAACAAGGGAATACATTTCAAGTTTTGGCAATCAGGCGCCCACGTGGAGAATAAGGGAATAAAATTCAAGTTTTGGTAATCAGGCACCCACCTGGAGAACAAGGGAATACAATTCAAGTTTTGGTAATCAGGCACCCACCTGGAGAATAAGGGAATACAATTCAAGTTTTGGTAATCAGACGCCTACCTGGGGAACAAGGGAATACAACTCAAGTTTTGGCAATCAGGCACCCACCTAGAGAACAAGGGGATAGAGCTCAAGTTTTTGGCAATCGGGCGCCCACCTGGAGAACAAGGGAATACAACTCAAGTTTTTGGCAATCAGGCATCCACCTGAAGGAAAGGGAAAGTATCTCAGACTACAATTCAAGTTGGCAACAAAGGAATTTCACTTGGAAAATACAAGTCAACAAGGCAACAGGAGCTGCAAGATCAAGTTTGAAGATATAGATAGGATTCTTGTAATTCATACATCATAGTTTAGTCTAGCTTATTTTTATTTTGTCATGGTGTAATAAGGGGTTCAGTAAGCAGTAGCAGAAGCAGCAACAACAGTGAAATCACAGCTTCATGGTAGTCCTAGCTACCAAAACTTTCCGAACTACACTAACCTGATTCCTTTATAATCAAGGATATGTAGGCAACCTCAGAAGCAGGGTGTGGTCAAACCTTTCAAAAATGCTTCCCACAGAGTATTCAAACGAGCAAAAATCGCTCGTATACGCACACTTTATCTTTGCATGGAAACTGTTTGTGTTTCCGAGCAAAGAGGGGCAGCTGTGAGCACGTGATTTTTGCCCTATATGAATTACTCCCACAAATTCAAAACAAAATAATCTCTTTCATTGTTTGCAATTTTGTGGATTTTTATGGCATTTTCTATTATTGTTTGCACATTGTCTGTGCATATTTACTTTATTTAATTAATGAAAAATACAAAAATACATTGCAGTTGCATTTAAGATTTAATTCTATATTTTAGGATTAATTAGCAAATTAGTTATTTTATAAAAAATGGGAAAAATCACAAAAAAAATAGTTTAATTTGCACTTTTAATTTTAACTTTGATTTTGAGTAGTTTTTCTTTTAATTTGTTTTTTAATTCATTGTGATAATTATCATTTAGGTTTAATTAGTATTTTTTAAAGTTAATTAGGTTCTAGGAATTAATTTAGATCTTAATTTAATTTTGAACAAAAAAAGAATTTTTGAAAAAAATTGTTTTGAAATAGGAAAAGAAAAGAATGAAGATATCAGATTTGGGCCAAGTCTCCAATCCTTCTACCCAGGACCAAACTTTCCCCCTTGCAACCGACATGGCCCCAAACCCGTCTCTACCCGGTCCGGTTCCCCCACTACACTGACGACCCCGTTTAGGCTAGGACCAATCTAGGCCGTCGAGGTTCTTTTTAATAAAAAGGTTCTGAAGTGGGGACTAATAGGTATATAACTGTCCTAATACCCCTCACCCCCTCCCTCGTCATCTCTCTCACTTACCTCATCTCAGATTCCCTAAACCCTAGAGTCAACCGCCACAAATCCTACACCATCTTCACCGGCGGCCGGCGGCCAATCACCCTCATTTTTACACTACTGCTTATCCTACACCTCCTCATCCCAGATCCACACTCCACTCCTCTCAAATCCTAACAGAAAGCCTCAAATTTTAGAAACCCTCGCACCACCATGATGTTCTCCGGTGGAGGCGCCACCCCAAACCCCACCCAAATAACACCACAAGACCTCATCACTCCCCTCTTTCCAAATATATAGCCCTTTACCCTCGAATCCCCCTCGAACTGCTCAAATATTGAATCTGAGGTTCGAGTTTTAGGAGCTCAAAAGTGAACCCATGCATGCAAGGTCATTTTTTTGGATTTTTGGGCTTATTCAAGCCTGTTTCAGCAAAAAATAATGACACTCATTTGTTCTCCACCAAGAACAAACGTTTGACATTATTTTGGATTGACTCAGAGTGCCAATTCCAAGGTAGAGTCTAGCCGGTGTGTTTTATACGTTTGTTTGATCTTCGTTAGTCTTTCTTTTTTGTTCTTCTCATTCCAAAACTGTTCTTCGATCCAATCTAATTGGTGTAGTTTCTTATTGTTTAAATTGCATGATTGGTTTTTTGTTGTTCTAGTTTGTCACCTAGTTAATTAAATATCTAGATTAGGTAATTTTCTGCTTTTGTTTATGTTATTTAGTTTATTTATCTTCTTTTGTTGTTGATTGCATTCTAAGGGTTCCGGGTTTCCATCTAGGAAGATTTTTTTTATTAGTTTTTAAATGGTGGCTCTTGAATTGTGAATGGGGCTCTGAAAAATCAGAAGCCTAAGAGGGAATATAACTTGGGCTGTAAACCAGTATCAAATTAGGCCATTGGGTCAGCTTGACCCATTCTGGACTTCTGAGGTAATATTCAGGGTAACTAATAGGTAATTTGGGTAGTTTACTTAAGGAATCTCTGAATAACTACCTTAGAAAGTTTCTTAGAAGTTGAAGGACAACCTTACTTGGCAAGCAAGGCAATAATCTGAGGCTATCTAAGCAAAAAACAAAATTGGAATAGGGCTTAATTGCAAAACTGAGACTTAATTATTGCCCTACTTCCTTGCCTATAAAGGCACCTCTTCCTTGCATTTCAAGGGGGATTTTTTTAAAGGATTAGAGATAAAATTTCAAAAAAAATACAAACGGCTGCAATTTTCACTATTTCATTGATTTCCTTCTCTGATTTTTAAATTTTCTAATTTACTGAAGCAATTTTTGATTCATTGAGTGTTTAAGATGGATTGAATTTGGTTTTAAGTTTGGTTTGAAGTCTTCTTAGCTACTATTCGATTGACATTGCTCTTTGGATTGTTGCACATCATATTTTAGGGTTTGAAATTGGTTTACTAAGTGTTGCGGGTGCTGAATTCCGCTAAGTACTGCTGTTAATTCATTACTTTTTTCTTTGCTTTCAATATCCATGTACGTATTCTAAGACCTGCAGAATGTGAATCCAAACTTGATGAATGAAATGGACAAGGAACCTTGAATCAATGCATAATTTGTTCATTTTTATAGCTTAGCTTTACTTCTTTTCCCTTTGCTCATGACATATCATTAATGCTTTCTTTAGAAATCAGCATATGTGTAAAGTAACTGATCCCCCCTTTATCATGTTTTCCCTAGTTTTTTAGCCTCAAATTTGTTTGTAGTATTGAATGAATTATGGACTCTAGCTTTAAAGTAAGTTTTGGATTTGTGTTAGAGGATCTTTAGTATTGTAGTTGCAGATGTTTCCTGTTTGATCTGCTGTGAATTTTGGACTTTGTGTAGTTGTGGTTTGGGATCAGTTAGTGATCGAAGGTGTGTGATTATGTTTAAGCTTGTTAAAATGCTAAGAATGAATTAGAAATTCATATTGATCCGCTTGTGTGATGCTTGGTAAATACACTTAGATCGAGGGTGAAATTCATATTCTTCATATTTATTAGATTAGTTCTAAAAATGGAATCAAGCATGAATGTTTGATAGTCACCAAAATTGCGAGTTTCAAAATGATTGTCTGTTTATGTCATGCTGAAACCGTTAAATCTCATAGATAATTGGTAATTCACATGTATGTCATGGTTTCGATTTTAATTTTAATAGGCGACCTGTTGTGTTTTGCCTCTGCAAGGACTCGATCCTGAGTCCCGCTTTGCAATTGTTTACATTTATAAGTTGGGCTTTTCATGTGGAGATTAGTTCAACCCCCCTGAAGGTCAATGGTTCAGCAGTATATGCAATGATTTATTGGGCTCCCTTTTGGGCCCAAGTTAAAAGGGGAATGGCCATTTAATTATTCATTATGCAAATTTAAGTTGGAATTTTGGCATAATAAAAAGGCGAAACCTTTTCTTTAATTAGCTTGATTCTTTTAAATAGATTGGAGGCGTTCCATATTAGACAAGACATAGTTTATGGTCCTTCGAATGTAGTTTTATTTCCCTTTTAAAATTTGGAATTGAGGTGCGCAGTGCCAAATAAAAATGACAATTGCATGGCCCTCGTTTAATTAATCTTGTTTATCCTTAGAAATCGAGGCGTGCCATTTAGCGAATTTCCATGGCCCTCGTAAAGTTACTAATGCGTAGTTACTTTAGGTGCGCTATTTTAATAATTTACCTTTCTAAACTCGGATGCGCATTTATGCATCCAAATCCAAATCTCCACAATATTAGATAAAATGTGTCAGGACATGTTTTAAATAACGTTGAAATCTTCCTAAAAAGATATATTTGAATAAAAGTGGCTATAAAGTTAAAAATGCACATAGGTTTAAGACTTGTAATAAAATCAGATAATAGGCCAATAATAACAGTTAACCGACTGTGCTAGAACTACGGAACTCGGGAATGTCTAATACCTTCTCCCGGGTTAACAAAATTCCTTACCCAGATTTCTGTGTTCGCGGACTGTAATACAGAGTCAATCTTTTCCTCGATTCGAGATTTGAACCGGTGACTTGGGACACCATAAAATTATCCCAAGTGGCGACTTTGAATCTAATAAATAATCCTGTGTAGATTGTCCTTTAATTAGAAAAACTCCCTTATACCCTTTCGGGGGTGTAGGAAAAAGGAGGTGTGACACACTTACATGACCAACCAGAGGTAGGGGTCATGATGTTAGAGGTAGAGGTGAGACTCGTAGAGGTGGAGACCGAGCTGTTGATATATTTTCTATGGTATGGCTAAGGTCGCAACACCAGATGGTGTCATTACAAGTACCGTCTCGAATTATTATAAAGTAACAATTTTTTTTAACTTGATTCTGTTCTGAGTATCGAGGCAAGTCCTCCTATTGCGCTCCACTTATGAGCGAACTTCGTAATTCTGAAATCTACTTATGTGAATAGTCAAGTTGGTAGATTCAATAGAGATAGCTATGTTTATCATTATGTGTTGTGATTTTGTTAAACGGAAATTATTCAAAAGAAGAAAATGGAATGTTCCAATTTGGCATGATGTGCATATTACTTGTGGTACAGAGTTGAGGATGAGATCCTTGTGTTTTATCTAATGTGAAGTATTTAAACCAGGCTATAAGCTGTGGCAGATGTTATATAAGTCGAGGTCCTTGCGGTGAAAAAAAATGTGTGTTTAAATGCTCCCTTTGTAAAATGAAAGTTTGTACTATAGTACTTATAGGGTGGCATGCCTATTAGAATTATTTGAAGAAAGTTCTTGTATGAATATCTTTGTGTATAATTTGCCAGTTTGTATTGTAATTATTGAGTTTAGACTACGCAGTGAGTGCCCGGGGATGTAAATTGTTACTCATTAATTCGGGTAAGTAATTATGAGATCTTCATGCCTTGTTGTTAGTAAACTAGAGGTCTAAAATGGAATTTTGTTAACATGAGGTTAATTGGTGATGTTGTAATCTATTATGAACAACTATTAAGACCAGAGATGTGGTTATGCTCATACATATGATGCGTTTTATGTCAAGATATCATTGTGATAATGACATGCTTGAAATGCGAAGATTTGTGTTATTGATATATACTTTGTGGTGCTTTGTCGAGTAGTGGAAATGTTGTTAGGAGTTGTTTTGATGTTACTCTGAAATGTGGATAGGCCCAATTACAGGGGAGACTCTGCCGAAATTTCTGAAAAATTTGGGAGTTAGAAATTTTTTGGATATTGAGATATGCAAAGAAAGAGATAAGTTACATAATGTGTTTGAGGACGGACTCTAATTCCTATTTGAGGACGAATGATCCTAAGTGGGGGAGAATGTAATACACCATATTTGATGGGTGCGTAGGCAAGAGTTGCTATAGCCGCTCGAGACCAATATCGTGTGTTAATGTGAAAATCAGATCTTTCTGAAAATGATTGGAGTGTAAGAAATTTGGTCTTCAAGTTTACAAATATGGATAAAGGAAATAATCTCATCTGAAATGGTGTTGTCAGACTTATATTGAATGCGATAATAAGGGATCAACCACAAGTATATGTGTAAAAGTAAAATCATCAATTTGAAAACCTGAGAATAATTCTTAGCACGTTCGAGGACGAACGTTTTTTTTAGAGGTGGAGAATGTGATGACCCAAAGTACCATCTTTAAATTAAATAACTATCTTAGTATTTTAAGACCATGAAAAGTGGCATCAATAATTCCTCGACTTGCGTGCATAGTCCATATAATTTTTCAGAAGGTTTTAATGTGAAAAATGGATTAAAATGTCAATTAGAGCTTTAAAACTGAAGTAACTTGACTTTGGTCAATATTTTGGGTAAACGGAACCGGGCCCGTGATTTGACGGTCCCGGAGGTTCCGTGGAAAAATATGAGACTTGGGCGTGTGTTTGGAATCGAATTCCGAGGTCCGAAGCCCGAGAAATGAATTTTAAAAAAAAATTGTTTTCTGGAAATTTCTATGAGATTTGGAAATGAATTGTGATTAGAACTTGACTGTATCGGGCTCGTATTTTGGTTCCGATGCCCGGTACAGGTCTTATATATGATTTAAGATAAGTCTCTGAAGTTTGGTAAGAAGCAGACTTGATTTGATAGGTTTCAGGATCGAATGTAGATTTTGGATCACTGGTGGAGAGACTAGTAAGGTTATGAAATTTGAAAGTTTGACCTTGGTCAATATCGGGTTAAGACGACATCTTTTCAGTATTTTTAGTGCGCGAGCAGGTTCGTAGCGTATTTTATGATTGAAATTTATATATAGTTTGTGTCTGGGAGGTCCCAGATGTGTTTCGGGGTGGTTTCAGATCATTTTGGAGAAGTTTAGTTTTGCTGGTTCTGGTGTGGCACTGTTTACTCGCAAATGCGAAGTTTTGACAGGAATTGCAAAAACATTGTTCCTCTACAAATGCGAAGGTTTTGTCCGGAATTGCGAAAACATTGTTCAATCGGACTTGATTTGCTAGGTTTCAAGATCGAATGTAGATTTTGGATCATTGGTGGAGAGAGTAGTAAGGTTATGAAATTTGAGAGTTTGACCCTGGTCAGTATCGGGTTAAGACGACATATTTTCAGTGTTTTTAGTGCGCGAGCAGGTCCGTAGCGTATTTTATGATTGAAATTCATATATTGTTTGTGTCTGGGAGTTCCCAGATGTGTTTCGGGGTGGTTTCAGATCATTTTGGAGAAGTTTGGTTTTGCTGGTTCTGGTGTGTCACTGTTCTTCGCAAATGTGAAGTGAGGACGAGAATTGCGAAAACATTGTTCCTCCGCAAATGCGAAGGTTTTTTCCGGAATTGCAAAAACACTTTTTATTCGCAAATGCGAAATTTTGACGAGAATTGCGAAAACACTATTCCTCCGCAAATGCGAGGGTTTTGTCGGGAATTGCGAAAACATTGTTCATCCGCAAATGCGAACATTTTGTCGGGAATTGCAAACATGGGAAGAAACTTAAGGATTGAAAATTTTTCATTTCTTCATTTTCGATTTGGATTTTTGGAGCTCGATTTTTTGGCGATTTTTATGATTTCTTCATGACTTCTACTGGGGTATGTGTTCTATACCCGAAAATGATTATATTTCATGATTCTATGGTTATATTCATCATTTATTTCGGATTTAAATAGAAGAAATCAAGATTTTTTCAAAATCTTCCAAAAATAAAAAATTAAGATTTGGAGGTCGAGTTATTGTCGGAATTTGATAATTTTGGTATGGTTGAACTCGTATCAGAATGAGTTATCGGATTTTGTGAGTTTCATATGATTCCGAGAAGTGGGACCCATGGAAAAATTTTGTGTTAATTTCGTATTTTGTTGGAAAATTAGTATTTTCATATGGAATTAATTCCTATAATTAGTATTGACTGAATTGAATTAACTGTGACTAGATTCGGGTCGATTGGAGGCCGATTCAAGGGGCAATGACATTTTGGAGTAGGATTTTGTTCGGATTGAGGTGAGTAATGATTGTAAATGATGCTCTAAGGGTTTAAAATCCCGGATTGCACATCATAGAGCTATGTTGAGGTGACTTGCACACTGGATAGAGAGTGTGGGGTAGAGCATCGTTGGGGAATGCCCGATTGATGATTTTACCATGTATTTGACTGAAACATATTGTTATCATCATGGTTTGGGCTGATTGCCATATTTGGGCTTCGTGCCAACTATTTGAACCCTTCAAGGATTTTTATTTACTATTTTCTCACAGTTTTGACATATTAATTGAACTCGATCATGTTATTTTCCACTCTTTTAACTACTCGATCATTGTTTTACTAAGTTTTGAGACTTAAATGATATTTTAAACGATGTTTTGGGCTTAGAAATACTATTTTACTAATGACTGTGGGGCTTGTGACTATTTTGACTGAGTAAGGCCAGGGGCCTAGCTGTGAGGAAACACTGATACTGATTTGAGGCCGAAGGCCTGAGATATGTACGCCACGAGGCAGTTTGTTAATATTGTTTATGAGGCCGAGGGCCTGAGATATATACGCCACAAGGTGGCTTGATTTATTATGAGGTCGAGGGCCTAGATTTGATGCCACGAGATGGCTTGTTATTGCGCTTGGGACGAAAGGGGACCCTCCCGGAGTCTGCACACCCCCAATGAGCACGGGTACACATTGTGATATGAGATATAGCCCGAGGGGCTGGTACTGTTCTGAGATTGTGCCGAGATGCGAAACTTCTATATGTTTACTTTGTCTTAATTGCCTGTCATTACCTGTTGATTGTGTATTTGTGCTAGAGGGGCAAAACTTTATATGTTTATCTTCTTAATTGCCTGGCATTACTTGTCGATTGAGTGTTTGTGCCCGAGTGGCTGATTTCTGTGCTTATCTGCGCTAATTATTTTGCATTCATTTGCATAACTGTTGAAAAGTCATTTTCAAAGGAAGTTTGAACTGAGCTAAGATGTTTTTAAAGGATTTCACAGCTTAATTGCTTTCCTAAATGGTTTTATACTGCTTTTATATAGCATGTTGATATGCTTTACGTGATTTCTTACTGCTGAGTTATTATTTACCTTTATTACTTACTGAGTTGGAGTACTCACTTTACTCTATGCACCTTGTGTGCAGATTCAGGTATTTCTGAACCTGGTAGCGGGTATTGGTTGATCAGAGGCAGAGTCATCGGAGTTTAGCCAGGTAGCTGCCGGCTTTCGCAGCACTGCTTTACTCCCTCTTTATTTCATTTATCTGTACCCAGTACATTCAGACTTGTCAGGTGTAGTTAGACCCTAGTAGATGCTCGTGACTTGTAACACCCCAGTTTGGGCTGTGTTTAGATTGTACTTCCGCATTGTTATGATATTATCTGTTGTTTAAAAATTTTAGATCATGTCTTAGTCTATTTTATTGTTGTTTAGCTGTTTAACTTTGAATTGGAGATGTGTCGGCTGGCCTTGTCTTCACGAGATGCGTCATCACGAGCGAGTATGGGTTTAGGGTCGTGACAGTTATTTATGTTTCTTGTTGATGAATTTGAGATATCTTATATATGGATGTGGGTCCCACTTTATGTGTTGGCTTAACCACATAATCCAAATGGCTTAATCTTTCCACATAACCCATGATGACTTAAGAGTCATAAAGCATTGGGTGGCTTGCTGCCACGTGGGGTTTTTGATTTATCCAAAGATTTTAACATTCCAAAATCACTATTAATCGTACATCTTTCCCCTTGACCATGAGGTAAGACAGCATGTAATGCCTCAATTTCCGCCTTACCCAAACTAAATCCAAGCAGGTTTTCTCCAAATTGGATTAATCTCCCACTAAAAATTATTAATTATCCAATTATCCACATGATTAAGAATTATCTCAACTTACTTAAAATACAACTCACTTTTAACATACTTTATGCACCTTACTATCATGGTCATGCAGTACCTTGTATGGAACTAATCTATAAATACCGGCTATTATAGCTCGGACCGTATTTTATCCCAAATCGACAATCTTCCACGAAATTCATTTTCTTTGATTCATTTACCCTTTAATCTTCACAGCACTTTACTTATTGCTTGTTTTAAATAACATAAATGCTTATAACCTCAATATAATCTTATCCCTAAGTCTATGTCGATTAACTTACGACGAAACTTTTACGTACGAAATGCGGGATATAACAAGGCCCTGTAGAGGGACCCACTGGGAGTCCAGTTTTAGCAGCCAACTCAACTTCATGAGCCTTAGCAATTTCAGCATCAAAATCAATGATACCACCTTTGTCCTCTTCCAAGGTTTTTCTCCCCCATGTTATACATGGTGTAAATTTTCTCAACAACGAGGGAAGCCACTCGTAGCTTAAGTTCTTCATTGAGTTGAGTCACCTCGACAAAATGATTTTCTCGGGCGAATCCAGTAGACATGAGGCTAACATCAAGATCATGGACATTAGAGCTAAAAATTCTATTATACTTAAGGGTCTTCTTATACTTCTACTCCAACCGAACATATTTCGCTCCCACAACAGCAAGCTCTTGAGACTTGGAATTCAGGGTTGCCTCTAAGTTTGTCAATCTTTCAGTAGAGGCATCCTCATGATCGGATGCAGCAAGAACGACATTATGGACTTCAACCAATTTAGCTTTAGCCTCTTCAAAATGAACCCTCAACGGGGCAATCTCCTGGCTAAGGGTTTCCACTTCTTGCTCACTTTGCTACAAACGAGTCTCTACTATAACGACCTCAGTGGCTTTGGCTTCCAGCTTCGGGCGAGTGGCACTTTGCTCCCGCTCTGCCAAAAGTTGATCCATTGCAGAGGTAATTTCTTCCTTCTCACGAATCAACCTCTGAAGGCACTCAGAAGCAAGAAAGTTGGACTACAAAAAAAGAAAGGAAGAACTCAGGATATGTTTAACTAAAAATAGAAGAAACAACAAATGAAGTAAATAATGTACCGGTACGGCATTATGCATGGCGTTGTTCAACAAGCATTCTCCCAAGAGAGACTGAATCTTTTGTCAATCTTTTTCTGAAGCCAAAGGCTTCAAATAATTAGCAAGTTCCACCGGGCAGGATCATAAGTTGCATCCGGTGAAGACCGAAACAATAATATTTCTCCTCCCCTATGGATCTTCAGAGGGGCCAACGTAATTTTGCCCTAAATTCCCATGAACTTGGGACCGGGGAAGAGGAATACCTTCTTCTTGTTGAGGTGCGATCGATGGATAAGATATAGCAGTTTCTGATGGAAGAGCTGGGGAAGAAAGAGATGAAGCTGATGGTGATGAAGGATCTAAAGCAGCCACGACAAACGCATTGATGGTTATTAGATGTGAGAGTAGATGCGAAGGTTCGGATCGAAGATCTTCGCGAGACAGCCCCGGGGCACCATAGCATGTCAGGAATAAGGGGGACTGACCTCTGCTAACTACGTTTTATATAGACTGGAAGTTAGAGAGATACTAAGGTATAGTGCTGCTACCAGAGAAGGCTCTTTCATGCTAGGCGTCCAGACCTACTATACCCGAGCCGCATCCCCGGCACACTTGCTA
>MU705199.1:87521-107049 GCA_026770625.1 Nicotiana glauca
TTTTCAGAACATGCGCGGCCTGCCGCGGTTCTACCGCGATCGCGGTGGAACCGCAGCCAGAAAGCCTTTCTGAACCTCAGTGCCGCCAGCGCGGTTCTCTGAAATTTCAGCAGAGTTCTGGCGTACTTTCAGCAGTGATTTGGTATTTAATTAATTATTGAATAATTAAATAAATTTTGTCCAAAAATAATCTTATCGATCATTTGACAAATCCAAAGCCGAAGCCGAAGCCGAGCCGAGCGAGCGACGACGACGGCGCGAGGGTTCATTCTCTTCAACTCTTTTAAGAGCTTTAAGAAGTGATTCTATATATAAGCACACAAATGTGGTTGTCCCTCACCAACGAGGTACAAAGTGCAAGACAAAATTCACTTCTTCAAATTTTTATTTTCTCTCCATTTTATTTCCCTCCATTTCCAATTTACACTTCTTCTACTTTAAACCCAAATATTTTAAAGTCTCCAACAGTTTAACCATAACAAGCCACCTCGTTTAACGAATGATATTTCATCACTTTTAAGAATGATGCTCAACAACAAACAAGGTGCTGGTGCTGGTTCTTATGCTGGTCCTACTTCCCAACTGATTCTTAGCCGTCCTGTTGTGGATTATTCAGATGATGACGATGTGATATTTTGATCAGGAGAGCCTAGAGAGCTCTCTATCTTTCCCCGAATTCCACCATATGTATGTGTGCAATAACGCATGGAGAATGTCGACGATCTTAACTCGTCAGCTATGATTAATAAATAAGCTGTGTGTTTATTAGACAAGTTTGTTTTCTGCTTTTTTGCATATTTTTTTTTATTTCTCTCAAAAGGGAGTACGAAATTACCTATTTTTGTTCTGTTATAATTAACAAAAATTATTATTCTATGTACACTGGAAATTTACACTTTTAGAAGACAGATAACATGGCCGAGGCGCCCAATATCTGAAAGAGAGATTTTAGAAATAATTATGGTCAGTCCGAGCTTACAGAAAGAGAGAGAAAAAGAAAAAGAAAAATCACTTTAATTAAACTATTTTATTCACTAATCAAAATTACCTGACACGACTCAATAATTACCTTCAAATGTCTACTATTAACATATTAAAGAACCTCTCTTTTGATAACAAGGAGATGATCACTGGAAATAAGATTTTATATATAAAGCATTACTATAAATTTTGGCCAGAAAAACAAAAAGCTCTAGATTCAATGTGGGACGATATAATAGTACTTCTTTCATTCATTTCCAATCAAAGAAGACTTAAGAGAGAGGGGAGCAACGTGAAGTTGTCTCGAAGGTTGAGAAAATGATTTAAAAGGAGTGATGTGAGTCTGTACCAGAATGGTGAAATTAGTGGCACACTCAACATTTATTAAAAGACAATTTAACTTTTAAGCGGTCTGACTTTGAAATAATAATAATTTCTTAGTTTTACCTTCAGTCATAAATTATTATTTACTTTTTACTACCATTTTTACGCGGGGTAGGAATAATATACATATACATTATTTTTTAGATATTATTTATGCATATAAAATAATTTTTTTCGCGAAACGCATATCATCAAGTGACACATGCCTAAGGATTGTGTCTTTGCCACTTGGTGAAACTATCAAACCCCATTTGGTACGGTATTGTCTGCAATGGCCAAGAATGCCTGGATTAATGTCTAATAGATTACAAACTCAAATTAGTTGTGACATCAAATCTGCACAAAAAGAGCTAGCAAGAGAAGTGGCAATGGAAAAAATCAACTGTCTGATATTGACACACACACACTAAAAAAGAACATACATGGTCAACATGATTTCTGTTTTTGTTTTGCTTCGTAGAAACCATGTGGTGGTGGAGTTGATCAACTATGTCTTGTTCTTATTGTTTTCTAATTCTGCTGAGTATGTGTATTGACTAAATGATCAAAATGTTTTCTAATGTTTTTTCGAATTTGGTTTTGCCTCAATGCAATCAAGACTCTAAGACAAAACCTTCAGCAGGAATCCAATAAATGCTTACTGTTTGGACAGTTTACCGGAAATCTTTTTCTTTCTTATGAAGCAAAATTTCTTTGAGTTCTTCTAAGTTGTAACTTCACCAAAATTGGAATAGTTCTTATACTACTATATTAGTGTGAAATCGAATCGCCTTGAAATATTTCTTACTTCTTATCGATTCCAGTAAAAAAGCAACAATGTGGTGGAATAGATGATTCCTATGATCTTTTGTTTTTTTTTCTTTTTTATTATTTTTTTGTTATTTGGTACCATACATATCCTTTTGTGGGCATATAAGTTTTGTTGAAATTAAATACGTAAAATAATTCGGACTATATTTTAAATTCAAGATATATTCGTTCAAATAAATTTATTGGACTACTATAATTGGATTAATTACATAATTCAGCATATATGGATTAAATAAATAGGTCCAAATTCATTAGGCTAGCTCATTTAGTTGGGCTACAAATGATGAGCCCATCTCTTTAGGCCCAAGATATCATCTTCCTAGAGGCCCAGTTTGATACCACACGTGATATGACGTGGCACGACAAATCAAACGGAAAAGCCAATAGAATCATGCCTCATGTCAAAAAGACAAGGCATGCCAAGTCAAACTAAAAGGCCAATGAAACCACGCAACATGTGCAAGTGACATGTTTTGGCCAATCAAATGTGGTCATGTCACACTTCAATTTGATTGCTCGGAAAGAGTTTGTTCTTATCATAACTCCTCCCTTCCACAACTATAAATAGGAGTCTTCATAACCCAGAAAAGACATCAAAAGTTATAACAAGAAGCAAGAAAGAGCTCGTGGATCAAACGCTGCAAATTCCTCCATAAGTTTCAAACTTCAAGCAATAAGTTCAAGTTCAAGAAATCAAGTTCAAGCTCAGGAACGAAGAACAAATCAAGTTCAAGCTCAAGAACGAAGAACAAATCAAGGTTCAAATCAAAGTTCGTGCTAGTTGAATTCAAGATCATTGTTTCTGACAACAAATATAGATTCAAGATCAAGCTCAAAGGTCCTTGTATTTATTTACTATTGAAAAGAAGAATCAGAGGATTCATAGAGATTGTAACACTCAAATATTTGAAATAAAATAGTACGATTGTTACAATATTTTTTTATCTTAATTTTACTTTCTCGACGCAATTTATTGTTTACAAATTCTGGCATGCCCGGTGGGAAAATCTCTACCTCTCATCTCAACTTTTCAATCCCCAAAATCCAAGAATATTGAAATGGCTTCAAAGGAAATCAACTCCAGTTCAACTTCCACCAAGGCTGCTAATTCCAGGTTCTATGATGATGTGGAAAGCATCCTCGATGTTACCTTTGGAAGCTTTGGACCAGTTACGAGGAGCAAAGCAAGCTCGTTAAGAAAACAAGCACCCCAAGTACCGTCCGCAATAACCCCTATTTTCGGATCTCCATCCTTAAAAGGAGCAAGATCTTCCACAAACGCACTTTACGGAGGAAGCGATGTTGCTGAAAAAGATCAAGAAAACTCTTGCTTTGCTTGACCTCTCCGGACAAGCACTTTACTGTGAAGGAAGATGATGATGCTTCAAGTGATGGATCCTCCCCACTTACACCACATAGCATGAGCCAATCAAAGATAAATCTATGTGAAAATCTATGCTACTCTCCATCATCCACGATAATCATGTAAGCCATGGTGACAAACACTTCATCTATGGAGGAGCAGTTAGCAAACTTGACGGAAGCAATCGCTGGCTTGACCAAGTGCATGCAAAATCAAGATGCTAGAATCGACAAGCTAACAGATAAGGTAAGAATCTTGATGGAAGAAGAATCTACCCATGCACCTGGCAAGTTCCCAGAAGTTCCATAGAGTGATTCTCCCCCAAGACAAGTAGCATCTGCTAAGGCTATCCCCGTCTCATCTGAAGGGATGATTCCAATCGATCAACTGAAGGAGTTCATTGAAGGAACCATCAAGAACAAGAATGAAGTTGCTTCCAAGTCCTCCCTTACATATGCAAAGTCGTACACTACAAGGATCGATATGTTGAAGATGCCTGCTGATTATCAACCTCCAAAGTTTCAATAGTTTGATGGAAAAGGTAATCCAAAGCAACATGTGGTGCACTTCGTTGAGACGTGAAACAATGCTGGGACTTATGGAGATTACCTCATCAAGCAGTTTATTCGTTTACTAAAAGGAAATACTTTTGACGAGTACACAGATCTCGAGGCTGGATCTATTGATAGTTGGGATCAACTAGAGCAAAAATTCCTCAATCGCTTTTATAGCACAAGGCACACTGTGAGCATGGTGGAACTCATAAATACTTGCCAACAGAAGGATGAACCAGTTATTGACTTTATCAATCGTTAGAGGAACGCAAGCCTCAACTATAAAGACAGGCTTAGTGAAGCTTCTAGCATAGAGATGTGCATCCAAGGCATGCATTGGGGATTGCTACATCTTGCAAGGTATCAAGTCTAGCACATTTGAAGAACTTGCAACCCGTTCCCATGACATGGAATTGAGCATGGTCTCTGCTGGAAATAAAAGGCTACTCATCTATGAACCTCGCAAAGGGAACTGTTTGCAATAAATTTTCGTAAGACGAAAAATAAACCACAACAAAAATAATATAAAGAAAAAGAGATATTATTGATAAATATTTGTGACTACAATTCTATGTATCCTTTGATTCTCCTCTCTAAAATTCTTCGTGATTCGAGGGCTTGAGAAGCGTCTTTCTCGAATGTAGGATGATGCGGACCTCCTTGTGATGTATTTAATCACCAAGAACGTCGAGCAGCAATTTGTACTTACGGGTTGATCTCCGGGAAGATCTTCGTTGATCACTCCTTTGTCGAAGAACTAAGCACTTGATGATTGATCTCTCTGTTTGTGGATGCCTTCACCGACCGTGGAGTGTCCTTATCCAACTCTGAATGTCCCTTGAGATTTATGTAACCCCCTTTATTTATAGTTGTAGAGGATGGATAGTCAAGTTACATAAGAACTCTCTTGCTTGATTCTGATTGGGGTATGTCATTTTAGCCACTTGGCGACTTGTGGTTGGTTCTTGCTTTTTGGCTTGGATTGCCACATCATTTAACACGTGGCGTTATTTTTTAGCTTGTAGTTTGACTAGATATGCCATGTCACTTGACACATGGCATGAGTCTGGGCCTTAAGATGAAATGGACCTTGGGCTTGAAAATAATAAAATGAACTAATTTAACTTGTAAAGCCCAAATAAACTATTTAACCCAACTGAATTTAATCTAAATTTTATATGAATTAGACCCAATAAATCTGATATGTCTACATATGCCCCCTACTTCAAGATTTGTCGAAGTGTAGGCTTGCTGAAACAAATGACGAGACTTGAAGTACCGACGAATGTTATATTTTTGTTTTAGCACTTATGGTGACTTCTACCGGTCAAATCCGAGCTTTTATCCAGTTGTACATTTATGTGAAGTGTCAAATACAAGCTCCAAGAAAAAATTAACCTTTCAATACTTCGATTTTCGAACACGTGTGCGCAATATAATTTGGTTTGGAAGTAGCAATTACAAGCTATAGTGATGAAAAATTCTTGCAAATTATAGACAACTTTCAATGTTTGTCAAACCTAGGCATATTTCCTTTTTTACCAAGAGAAAACAAGGAAAAATATTTTTAGACCTTGTAAGGAAAAGGTAACGTTTTTTTCTTCTAGGATGCTAGCTTTTTGTTTTGTTCACTTATAACTCACACTTTGTTAGATCTTTTTCCAAACTTGGCTTGTATTATGTAAGATTCATCATTAACTTTGCCATAACTTGCATTGTATCTTAATATAGAAATATCTCAGCAAATTCAATTCACACCTATTTAAGCAGCCATCCGTTGGTGTATGTTTTCATGGTACAAAATTCTTAGAGAAAAGCTATCAGCCACCTTTGCGCACTTGCGGTGAAATATTCACATCTCGCCATAGGAGAGTCCAAATCATGGGTGGCCTGATTCTATAGAAAGAACCTTAGGGTGAGGCAACGATTTTTGAAAAAAATCAGATCTAAAATCCTTCTGGATCAGCTGGAGTTAAATTTCGAAAATCATGATTTACTCGTCTAGCTTGTAAAGCTGACAGCATCACACTCTCGCAAAAGGAATCGTTCTATGGTGCACGAGCGCCGAAAGCACAAGCCGCTTGATTATGCTAAAAAAGACACGGAGGGATGTAACATATCTAAGAACCGGAGCAAAAATCCTTCTGTACCATCTTAGATAATGTTTTTACTTTTTGTTTCAGGTGCTGCCGCGTTGATCTTTTGGCTTTGCGCGTCTTCACAAGAAACTTCATATCTTGGTGTAGGAATGTCAGAATCATGAGAGGTTTGCGGCTACTGAAACTAGACTCGGAGTAATTAAATATATCAAAATTTTGGATTTAAATTAGAGTTTTATTATCCTAGGTGAGCTTCCAAATCTTGATCCAAGTTCTGTCGCGCTCGACATTTCAGCTTTGCATGCTCTTGCTAAAAAAATGCATATCTCAAGATAGGAGCATTCGAACTACGATCTGTTTACACCATTGGTAATAAGACTCGGTGATAGACAACATCTATAAAAGTTGAATCTCTCGCCCTTTTGATCCAGATGCAACCAATCTTTGATTGATCAAGCGCCAAAATCGCGAGGATTGTTCAGGCATCATACTTCTTTCCTCTTCTTTTTGTTGCAGGCTCGGAGATAATATACATGGCGAGCTCTTCAATATTCATCATGAGAAGAAGGGGATGAACTGCTATTAGCTCCTTGCTCGGAACATGCATTGTGACTACTTTTAGCTTGGGATCAACTGCTATTAGCTCCTTGCTCTGATCATCATCAGCTACTTTTGATCTCTTCTTTTACCGCACTGTTAGTACCTCATGCACTCCCTGTAGTAAGACAGCAGTAAAGGAACTACTATGGCAGTGGAAGAAAAGACTGAAGGTGGTGTTGGGACCATATGAACATCTTCAACTGGGACCATAACCTGATTGGACATAGAGAACTATAATCTTGTTGAAGATGAAGCTCCATTCATTCTTAGTTAGCCTAACAAATATTTTTGAAGTTGATTCTACAACCTTGCAATGGATTCGACTATCATCATGAATCTTATCTCTTTGTTTATTTCTTTTGCAGACTTGTGAAAAAGTTCAACAAGTCAAGATACCAGTCTAAGATGTCATACAAGATACGTAGTCACCCCTTCATCAAATGTTGCACTTGATTTGTTGACGGTCTTGAAGTTTATCAATGGCGGCTCCCGTGGTGATTGAAGGTTTTTCAAGAGAGGTGACTTCTTATGTACGAGGCATTGAGGATAGTGTATTAAAATATGGAGACGTCATATGGACATGATTCAAGACAAGTAAGCCACAAAGCCTAGTTTACGATCATTTTCATGACTTAGGCTTGTGTATAGGAAATGTCTAATTCCTTTTGTCTCTATATTTTTTGATGTATCAACTTTTGTAATATTGAAGCAATAAAACATCTTTTATACTTCAAAGAAAATCGTCTCTTTTCCTCATAGATATGTACCTCTATACTTGGAAGAATTAATGCAATGATCCGATGATGCCAAACTAAAACTCATGTGGCTGAACTTAGAATGAAACTCTAAGCTGCCTACGTACCTCGGTGAAGAGGATCAAGTCATAACTTAGTTCAAAGGGATGAGTTTTTTTTTTTTTACTTTTGCCTAGGCAGCCTCTTTCGAGGTTTTCAACCTAGCAGACTCTTTTTTTTCCCGTACACAGTTTAGACTCATTCGGTCCAGGAGTATAGCAATTTGCAGTTTAAGCTCATGCATCAAGGAGCGTCATGACTTGCAGTTTAAGCTCATGCATCAAGGAGCATCATGACTTGCAGTTTAGGCTCGTATGTTGAGGAGCGTCATGACTTGCAGTTTAGGCTCGTACGTCGAGAAGCGTAGGTGACTTTCATGGGAAGTACTGCTTCAGAAATTTTTCATTGATCGGACCAACTCTGAGACCATCCTTATCGATAATTTTGTATGCGCCACTTGAATAGGTTTCTTTGACAACATATGGCCCATCCCATTTTGAGGTAAACTTTTCACCTATGCGTTTGTTGATGATTATGGGCCGTCGAACAGCTAGGATTAAGTCTCCCACTTGGAATGATTGTGGCCGCACTTTCTTGTTGAAGGCTCTAGCTAGTCGAGCTTGATAGCATTTCAATTTTTGTTGCGCTTCTAATCTATTCTCATCCAGTGCCTTTGACTCTGCTAGGCAAAGTTGAGCATTCTCTTCGGACGTAAGTCCTTCTTGGATTGCTATCCGCAATGATGGAATTTGTTGCTTCAACGGCAAGACTGCTTCTACGCCATACACCAAAGAGTAAGGAGTTGCTTGCATAGAAGTTCTGAAGGTTGGCCGGTATGCCCACAAAGATTCACCAATTCTCTCATGCCAGTCTCTCTTGTTCTTTGCAACAACTTTCTTCAAAAGGTTACCAAGCGTCTTGTTAAAAGCTTCAGCAAGGCCATTGGCAGGTGCATTATACATTGAAGACTTATGTTGTTTGAAACTAAACTTCTCGCATAGACTCTTCACGAGCTTGTTGTCAAATGGCGTTCCATTATCAGTGATTATGTATCTTGGTATGTCGTACCTAAAAATTATGTATGACTTGATAAAATCAACAATGGTTTCCTTTTTCACCTCCTTGAGTGGAACAGTTTCCGCCCATTTAGAGAAGTAGTCCGTAGCGGCCAATATGTACATCTGTCCCTTTGATGACTTTGGAAGTGGTCCAACAATATCAAGTCCCCATGCATCAAAAGGCCATGAAGCTACAGTTAGGTGACGAGGCTCTAGAGGTTGGTGGATGTAGTTGGCATGAAATTGACGTGCTTCACATCTTTTGGCATGATCCATGCAATCCTTTACCAATGTCACCCAGTAGTAGCCCATCCTCTTGATGCGAAAAATGGAGCTTGGGGCCATATTGGGGTGCTCCACATGAGCCAGAATGTGCTTCCTCCATCTCTTGGCGGGCTTCTTCTTTGTCAAGACATCGCAAGAATAGTCCTTCAAAAGAGCGGCGAAACAATGTCCCCTTATAGAAGATGAATCGTGGTGCTCTTCGTTTGATGCCTGCTCTTTGTCGCGGATAATCTTCTTCTTCAATTACTCGAACAGACGTATGATGGCTTTCGTTGACTTGAAGATCCAAAAGTCTAGGAATAACCCATCGATGACACACATATACCTTTGTTGACTCATTCTCTCCAAGTTCCATCATCGTGGCCAAGTTAGCCAAAGCATCGGCCTTGCGATTTTCTTCTCTTGGGACGTGGTTTAAGAACACTCGGTCAAATTTTTCAAGTAAACCAGAAGCGTATTCATTGTATGACAATAGATCTTCCTTCTTTACCTCGTAACTCCCTAAAAGTTGGTTGATGATCAGCTTAGAGTCGTCGTAGATCTCCAACTATAGAATCTTCATTTCTAATGCCATTTCGAGACCTACAATCAAAGCTTGGTACTCTGCAGCATTGTTGGAGCATGTTTCACCGAAACAAAGGAGAATGGCAAGACTTGTCTTTCTGGAAAGAACAACACAACACCTGCCCCCGCACCATTACGACGTGCACATCCATCAAAAAACATTGTCCATGGTGGCAAATCTTTGATGAACAAAACGTCTTCATTTGGAAACTCATTCGAAAGCTCCCATTCAGCCAGAAGAGGGTGATCAGCTAGAAAATTGGCTAGTGGTTGTCCTTTCACAGCTTTTTGAGGTATGTATGTGATCTTATATTGGTTAAATAATATGGACTATCTTTCTAGGCATTCAGAAAGAACAGATCGAGTCATCAAAAACTTCGCGGGATCTGCTCAAGAGATGAGTTTGATGGTGTATGCTTCAAAATAATGTCTTAGCTTCTTTATTGCATAAAGTAATGCTAAGCATATTTTCTCAATAGGCGTATAGTTCAACTCAGCTCCTATTAGAGTTCGACTAAGTTAGTACAAGGCTTGTTCCTTTCCTTCCTCATTATCTTGAGCAAGTATTGCTCTAAGTGAACATTCCTCTGCCGCGGTGTAGAGTATCAATGGCTTTCCAAGCACTGGCGCCCCTAACACATGTGGATTCAGCAAGTATATTTTGATGCTTTCAAAAGCATTTTGACATGACTGATCCCAATGAAAAGGGATATCCTTCCTCAATATATGAGTGAAGAGTTGACACCGTCTGGATAGATTAGAGATGAACCTTCGGATGAAAGGAAACTTCGAAGCTCCCTCATGTTCTTTGGCTTGGGCATTTTCTGAATGTCGTCAATCTTTGCAGGATCAACTTCAATTCCATGATGACGCACAATGAAGCCAAGAAACTTTCCTGAGGTAACTCCAAATGCACACTTGAGTGGATTCATCGTGAGGTCAAATTTTCTTAACCTTTCAAAAACAATTCGAAGGTCTTCAAGGTGGTAACACCTACTCTTCATCTTCACCACTAAGTCATCGACGTAGAATTCACCCTCTTATGAAGCAAGTCGTCAAATATGTTTTGTATCGCGCGTTGGTAGGTTGCACCAGAATTCTTCAGACCAAAGGGCATCACTTTGTAGCAATATAGGCCTTTTGGAGTTTGGAAAGAAATATAGTTTTCATCGTTTGGGGACATTCTGATTTGATTGTATCCAGAAGACCCATCCATGAATGACATAGCTCCATGCCCTGTTGTAACATCAATCATGAGTTCAATAATTGGCAGCAGGAAGTCATCTTTTGGACATGCCTTGTTTAGGTCTTGAAAGTCAACACAAATGCGTATTTGACCATTCTTCTTCTTGAAAAGTACAATATTTGATATCCATGATGGGTACTTCACCTCTCGAATAAATCCTGCCTTGATGAGCTTGTTGACTTCGACTTCAATTTGTGAAACAAGTTCGGGTCGAAACATGCGTTGTGACTACTTCATAGGGTGTGCTCCACTTTTGATCCCTAAATGATGAATAGATACTTTAGGACTAAGACCAGGCATCTCTCTAAATTGAGGCGTAAGCAGTGCACTAATGAACTTCATCATCTTTGTACTCGGTCAACAACTTGGAGTATTCCTCCTCCTCTTGAGGCGTAAGCAGTGCACTAATGAAGGTGATGCGTGGACCTTTCGGAGTACCTAAATTGAGTTCCTTAAGCTCATCCACAGTTGATTGCCCGCCATCTTCCAGTTGAGGGGGAGCCTCATGTACTTCATCATCGACGTTAAGGCATGGGCTATCTTCCACAGTTATGTGATAGGATGTTTCCACAAAGTCTGACTTTTCTCTTTGACTTCCTTAGATGGTCGGCATGGCTTCTTTCTCTTCCTTTACTTCTTTATGAAGCTGGCAAGTGTAAACAATGGTTCTCCTTTGCACCTTCAGTGGGCCATCTGCAGATATCGATAGAATAGACTTTCTCTTTATACGTGATAGGAAAGCACTACAGATTTCTTTGTCAGCAACAACTTCAAAAGTATCCCGCTCCTCATGGACTTACTCTTTGTATTTTGGAAGTATCTTTCTAGATGGAGACTTCCTTGTGGTCCCTAGGAGACAAAAGACAGAGGTCTTTGCGGTAGTGGAAACTTCTTTTAGATGTTTGGAAGATACACGTTCACCTTTGTGACTTATCCTTTCAAACACCGAGACCGAAGGGGTTGAGCCTCCAATGCGATCAAATACTGAAGCCCGCTGTTTTATTTTCTTGCACTAAACTTCCTTCATCTTCTCTACCGAGGAGTATTGTGATGAAGCTATCTCTTTGCTTCTCTTTGATGAAATTTTAAGAGGCTCTGCTAAACTGAACCCCAACCCAAACTTTGGAGTGGTGACGTAATGCCCTTGCTTTCTCAACTTCATTTGGGACTCATTGAGCCCATGTATCTTTTCACCAGTGACTTCGTCTTTGAGTTATCCTAGTTGTAATAGATTGGAGAAGTCATAACTAGACTTTTCAAGTAGTATGAAGGCCTTAGGATCATAGTGCCATTTTATTTTATTAGCTTGAAGATTGCCTTTAGCAGACTCGTCACGGATGGGATTTGTGCAACTGGGATAGTCATAGGCTCCTTCAAATGTTGGATATCTTTGTGACTCATTTGCTTCTTTAGGGTACATTCATGTAGCAAAGGTTGCCCTTTCTTTCGACATTCACGTGGAACATAGAGAAAAAACAGATGCTCCTCAGTTTTTGTCTGTATGTCCCTTCAGATGAAGATATCTTAATGGAGACTTCTTTCATTCCCTTCTTAGGCAGCTTGGTGGTAGTCCATTGAGCCTCATTTTCCTCTTCTGACTTAACACCAACTTCGCCATCTGATGATGGTTTCTCCACTTTCAATTCACAAAAATCTAGGTAGAATTTTGCGCCTGCAAAGTATGACTCCGTCTCAGTGAAAGGCTTGATGTCTGCATCAATTTTGACTATCTCACCATCTCTTATGTACTTTAGACATTGATGCAAAGTGGATGACACCACCCCATTCTCATGAATCCAAGGACGTCCAAGCAACAGGTTGTATGATGTTTTAACATCTATAACGTGAATCAGGGTGTTTGAATTCATCTCACCAATGGATAATCCTATGTGGATCATATCTATGGCTCGTTGTCCTCCTTTGTTGAAACCTTGGATTGTTAGGTTACTTTTGGATAGTTCACCGATAGAGATCCCAAGCTTTTTTAGCATCATCTTTGGCATGATGTTGATAGCCGAACCATCATCAACAAGTACACAATTGAGATGTTGTTCCCAAATGGACCTACAACAAATAAAGGTCTATTATGTGGCTTAGACCCCAGCAGCAAGTCATCATCTGTGAATGAAATTGTTGCACAACATGTGACAACTTTTCAGTCATCATGATGTTCATGTGTTTTCATTGGAGCAAGCTCATCGTTGCTTTCCTTTGTTTGGTCAGTACTAGAAACTACATGAGTTGCACTAAAGTGACCTCAATGAAGGAATTTTCCCGAAAAGAATTCATGCAATGTGATAGGCTTTCGGAACTTCGGCGATATGGCACTGTAAATCTTCTTGCTAGTAGAAGATTTGATATTTCTTGGTTATTGTAGCCTATCTGCATTGCTCATCATCGCTCTTGAATTAGGAAGTCGTAGCCTCAAAACTGCCTAATGTTTTCGTTTCTTATGAGTGACTAGAATCCAACCCTCATCGTCTTTATCTTTGGAGTGATTGTCTAGCTCTAGTGAACGTTCAAGAGTTTTCCTTGGAAGATCAACTTCAACGGGCTCGAAACTTCCAAATTGTAAGAAGGCAATGCTTGACACGTTATGCAACTTTGAACACTTCTTTTCCTTGAGCGCAATACTTGCGTGATTTGCTTCTATTGTTTCATCCATGTCTATGATGATTTTCCCTTCACTTATAAGAGCCATAATTTTCTCCTTTAAGACGAAGCATTTCTCTGTAGGGTGGCTAATGACGCGATGAAAACTTGAAGTATTTCGGATCGCCAACGTTGCCAATTTCCTCTAGCCTTTTTGATTCAGGGAGATTGATGACTTTCTTGTCTATTGGTTCATTAAGGATTGTCGGTACGTCTGAATCTGGAAATGGATAAACCTTCGCCTCTAATTCCTTCAAGGTGGGAAAATGCTTCTCCTCTTTGGGATATTGACTCGGGGTCTTATCCTCCTTCACATTTTGCTTAGTAGTGACCTTTACAGAAATTGCTTTCACCACCATTGATTCTTCGATTTGGTTCTTTGATGCAACATTTTTCTTGAACTCCTTTTGATCAGGAAATGGAGATGCCTTTCCATGACTTGCGATGCTTAACTCCATGTCGTGTGCTCGTGTTGCAAGTTCTTCGAAAGTTTGTGGTTTGATCCCTTGTAGGACGTACAAAAGGCCCCAGTGCATTCCTTGAATGCAAATATCCACAGCAGATATTTCTGAAAGGCGATCTTTGTATACCAAACTTAACGCCCTCCAACAATTAATGTAATCCACCACAGGCTCATCCCTTATTTGCTTGGTGCCTGTCAACTCTATCATGCTTACAGTTATTTGGGTACTGTAAAAATGATTGAGGAATTACTTCTCAAGTTGCTCCCAGCTATCAATGGACTCAGACTCCAAGTTAATATATAAGTCAAATGCGTTCCCTTTCAATGAATGAACAAATTGTTTTACCAAAAGGTCACTATGCGTTCCTGCATTGCTACAAATCTCGATGAAGTGGGCAATATGTTGCCTTGGGTTCCTTTTGCCATCAAATTGATGCAAATTTAGTGGTTGATAATTGGTTGGCATGGTTAAACAATAAATCCTCTTAGTATAGGCTTAGAGTAGTACAACGAACTTTGTGATAGTCCGCCATATTGACGTTTGATGATGTTTGCTATCATGTCTTGCAATTGTTGGACAGATAATGCCACAACTGAAGTAGATTGCTTTTCCTTTTGAATGTTTAACTTTGAAAATGATTCCTCAATAGATATTTTCTGGGGGTGAATACAGGTGAAGGAGGAGGGACATGACTCGACTCTCCAGGTGCATAGGCCTCCAATTTGTTCATGAGTTGAGCGATTTGAAGGTCTTTGTCTTCAACAGATTTCTTCAAGACCTCTATAGTCTATTACATCATGGAAACTTTTCGTCCACATTAGTTACGTCAGTCATCAATGCATTGACTTACGTTGAAACTAAAGAATCCACCAAATCCTCAAATCTGCCAAGGTTTGAGGTTGTTTGAGAAAGTTCGTCAAACATCGAGAATGGGGTGTTGCCCCCAGAGATTGCGGTTGCGAACGTCATATGAGATCTTCTTTTCTTTGCCATCTCTAAGGAGGCGAAGTATTCAGATCCATCCAAGCCATTAGCCTTGAACTTGCTTTGAGTGATTGGGCCAACATGACTGAGCTCAGCGAATACGGCAATAGTAGCATCTTTGCATGGAATATCACACTTGTGGAAGTCCATTGTAGCAGTAGATCTGAAGTTTGTAGTTTTCAACTTGCAAGAAGGAGAGATGAAGGGAAGAATTGGTCCCACTAGGTGTGCCAAAATTTGTTTGCAACAAATTTTTGTAAGACGAAAAATAAAGTGCAACAAAAATAATATAAAGAAAAAGAGATATTATTGATAAATATTTGTGAGTACAGTTCTATGTATCCTTGATTCTCCTCTCTAAAATTCTCCGTGATTCGAGGGCTTGAGAAACGTCTTTCTAGAATGTAAGATGATGCGGACCTCCTTCTGATGTATTTAATCGCCAAAAATGTCGAGCAACAATTTTTGGTTACGGGTTGATCTCCGGGAAGATCTCCGTTGATCACTCATTTATCGAAGAACTAAGCACTTGATGATTGATCTCTCTGTTTATGGATGCCTTCACCAAATGCGGAGTGTTATTCTCCAACTTGAATGTCTCCTTGAGATTTATGTAACCCCTTCTATTTATAGTTGTAGAGGATGGACAGTCAAGTTACATAAGAACTCTCTTGCTTGATTCTGATTGGGGCATGTCATTTTAGCCACTTGGTGACTTGTGGTTGGTTCTTACTTTTGGACTTGGATTGCCACATCATTTAACATGTGGCGTCATCTTTTTGGCTTGCAGTTTGACTAGATATGCCATGTCACTTGACACATAGCATGAGTCTGGCCTTAAGATGAAATGAACCTTGGGCTTGAAAATAATAAAATGGACTAATTTAACTTGTAAAATCCAAATTAATTATTTAACCCAATTGAATTTAATCCAAATTTTATATGGATTAGACCCAATAAATTTTATATGTCTACAGGAACGACAAGCAAGAAATCAGGAAGTGGGGCAAGTTCGTACCCAAGTCTGAAAGCAGAGAAGCTATGAATGTCAACACATCACCTGTAAAGTTCACGACAAATGTGGGCAAGAATCATAGAATGAAATCCACTTCTTTTCAAGATAAGCCAAGTGGAAAGTTGACTATAAAAAATTCAAGATAAAGAGTACCCATTTCTGGATTCTGATGTGCCAGCTATTTTTGAAGAACTCCTCGAGTTAAATATCATTGAGCTTCCGAAGATGAAGCGACCAAATGAAACGGGAAAATAAATGACCCAAATTACTACAAATACCTTCGACTTGTGAGTCACCCTCTGGAGAAGTGCTTTTTCTTCAAGGACAAAGTTATGGACTTGGCTTGTGAAAAGAATATCGTGCTTGAAGATGAGAAAGCAAGCGCAAACTAATTATCTATCACCTTTAGCTCATCCAGCCCGAATGAATTATGTGGTTTTAAGAAAGTAAAGATGAATAATTAATAGAGAACGACAAAGCTGAAGTCAATCAACTTGATGATGAAGAAGGTTGGACGTTGGTGACTCGTTGCAGGCACTACAGAAGGAGCCGATGAAAAGAATCAGTGGAACAACCAACAAGGTGTCTTGAATGTTATCAAGCTCGATTGTCTCAAGACTTGAATAAAAGAGTTTGCCCAAGATCCTTTCAAGTAGGAGATCAAGTCCTTACCATAATAAGACCCATTATTACTTCCCATAAACGTGTAGGGAAGTTCACTTCAAAATGGGATGGGCCATATATCGTGCAAGAAGCTTATTCGAGTGGGGCTTACAAGCTAGTTGATGCAGATGGCATGAGAATCGGCCCTATCAAAGGTAAATTTTTGAAGAAGTATTATCCTTGAAGTTGCAACGCTCCTCGACGTATGAGCCTAAACTGCAAATCATGACACTCCTTGATGCATGAGCCTAAACTGCACGTTCCTACACTTCTGGCCCATATGAGTCTAAACTGTGCACGGTCCCCACAAAAAAAAGTCTGCTAGGTTGAAAACCACAAAAGAGACGGCCTAGGCAAAAGTTAGAAAATAAAAAATAAAATAAAATCACCCATTATGAACTATAGTATGACTTGATCCTCTTCACCGAGGTACGTAGGCAGTTTAGAGTTTCATTCTGAGTTCAGTCGCATAAGTTCAAAAGATACATAATTCCCCAATCATTGTCCGAATGAAGTATGATGGAATGTGATCCATTCTATTGGCACTTGAAAATCGAGCTGAGATACAATTCGTCTGTTAAACTTTGGATCCCATTTGATTTAAAGGGGGCAAACTGCTATGGTAAATTTGTTTCTTCAATAAAATGATTAATATCTTTTAGGAGGCTGCCAAGTATTTCATTGAAGTCCGGGGATTCGCTATACCTTAATGTTCGCCAAACCTTCAAGTTTTTTTTTTGTGTGCCTTCACGACGTTTCAAATTCAGTGAGACTTGAACCCAAGATATTTGGTGAGAATGAAGCTCTTGAATTTCAATTTATGACAATTAAAAAGGTCTTACAATCTTGAGGCTTCCACACCAAGATACAAAAATTTGGGTGAAGTCGTGCTAATTTGGAACTGTTAGCATATCAGAACCATGCATGGGTATATGTGTTCATAACATCATCAAGCCTCTAAGGGCATACCATCATATCATCCCGGCCACTGTGGATAAATCATCAACGTATACCAGCTGATCAGGTGGTGCGTATATAACGCCATATATATATATATATATATATATATATATATATATGTATGTATGTATGTATATATATATATATATGTATGTATGTATGTATATAAAATCTGGTCAAGGGTCAATGTGCATGTATAAATGCATGAAATGCATATGAAATAAGTTAATAAAATCTCTTCAATTTACGTATTTTTCTAGGAACCATGAACAAATGATAAAATAATAGGACACATGGGAATTCAAGAATATAGACACCTCTAATACTTCAATGGAAGTTGTGCATTTTCTCGTTTCGTTTGTATCATACAGATCATGCCAAAAAGAAATAAATGATAGCCTTAACATACCTGGAATAACGAAAAATTTGTGTGATATTCTTGGAAAAGGTTGCACCGTACTCCTTTAGTACCGCAAAATCTCTAGTGTGCTAGAAATCTGGTTGGATTTTGGTTGAAGAATGAAAATCTTCACTGCCGCAGTGAACTTAATGTGCTAAAGAATAATTGAAATTGATAAACTTTGATTGAGCGTTGGCTGCTAAGAGTGACCGAGAGGGGCAACCAAACGAACATCTTGCCGAACTCTCTTAATCCATCAACCTCAACTTAAATGGGATTGTTGCCTTTGTTTTGTATTGAAAATATTAAAAGTGAAATATGATGCAACTGACATAGTTTTGCCACCTAATCATAAAACTACTAAGTCATTCTCTTAGTATTGTAGCTTTCTGCCACATTTTTGGGGATGGGGGATTAATCTTATCTTCTAATTTAATGATTACCTAGGTAATGTCTCGTTACCTGATAATTAACTAATTATCCTCATAATTAAGAATTATCTAAAATTATTTAAAATTTTACTTATTTTTTTAATACACTTTATGCATCCTACTATCATAGTCATATGGTACCTTGTATGGTACTAGTCCAAAAATATTGATTATTAACATCCGGCTCATATTTTATCCCAATATGCCAAACTTGAACGAAAACTTCATTTTCTTTGACTTGCTCCCCTCTCATCTTCACGAATTTACTCATCATTTGTTTAAAATAGAATAATCCTTATAATCTCCAAATAATCTTTTTCCTTGGACTAATGTAAATTACCTTACGACAAATTCAACGTATAATACTACAGGGTGCAACATCGTCGTAATTTAATACTGCAAAACATAATATCGACGCAATATTGTGTGTGTAGTAATAGATTTAAGCTTCCTTTTCTTATGTTGTGTAGCTACTTTTGGAATTAGAGTTGGTGGTTATTTGACTTTTAAGAGCGTCTTTCCAACACCTTGATCTTCACCGCCTAAAGGAGTAGTGGATTTTAGCATAACATTGTCTACTAGAGCTTGTAAATTATTCTCAAGAAACTGCCCATGCGCTTTCTCCCACCAAGACATATAATTAGTGGAGAAAGGCTTCCCCACAGGATCTCTCGTTGGGGAAAAACCGCAGGTGACATAGACCGATATAGTGTGCAAATCCTCCAAAATCTGAGTCCTTCTTCTAGAGAGGCGCTATAGATATCATTCTCCAAAAAATCGGGGACGTTCTGGTAAAACCTAAATTGACAACCAAATCGATGCGGGCTATACGGCTCGATGATGAATGAGGTATCATACCTCAAAGGGAGGTAATTAAAATGTAAGCTCATGAAGTAATTTGACTCCAACTCTTGAGGGGCATCATTGTCACACCTCCTTTTTTATATACTACTTTACCCATGAGGGCGTAGAGGAGTTTTTTTCAATTTAAGGACAGTCGGAACGGGATTAGTTATTTAATTTTTTCAGAGTCGCCACTTGAGAATATAATGGTGTCCCAAGTCACCAATTTAATCCCGAACCGAGGAAAGTTTGACTCTGTTACAGTCTGCGAACTAAAAATCGGATAAGGAATTCTGTTAACCCGGGAGAAGGTGTTAGGCACTCCCAAATTTCGTGGTCCTAGCACGGTCGCTCAACTGTTGTATTTATTTTTATCTG
>MU705201.1:11293-29514 GCA_026770625.1 Nicotiana glauca
ACCATCATAAACATCAAAATCATCGAATTACCACGGATTCAAGCCTAAGTTAAACTAAAACTTCCGAAACTTGCATTTGATCTAAAACTCGACCTAAACACCTCCGAATGATCTGAAACTTTGTACGCATATCCAAAATCTCCTAACGGAGCTACTGCAACTCTCGAAATTCCATTCCGAGCCTCAGATCACAATCTCACCTATCAACCGGAATTCGCCAAAATCCAACCTTAACCAATTCAAGCCTATTTCTACACCAGACCTCCAAATTCAATTCCGATTGTTTTCCTAAGTCATAAATCATCCCCCGAAACTAGTTGAATCATCAGAAATTCATTCCAAGCCTTCTAACTCATAAGTCAACATTCAGTTGACTTTTCCGAACTAACCTTCTCAATAAGAGACCAATTGCCTCATTTCTAACCAAATTTTATCCAAATTACTTCAGATTCTCCAAATACATATAATGAAGCATATAGAAGCATAAAATGGGGAAAACGGGGCGTTACTCTCGTAACGACTAGTCGGGTCGTTACAGTTTACCTACTGCAGATGCTAATGAAAATAAACACTCCTTAACAAAATAGGTTGGCAACAATTTGGGAATGAAATCCAAGCCATTACCTTAGGAGTTTCTTCTCTTGGCTTGAATTTGGCATCTTAGATCAATGTTCTTAACTGTTATTCCTTACTATACTTATCTTTGACATAATATACACCTTTCAAAGTGAATCAACAAAATCTTGCCATAATGACAACCTGATCAAAACATGTCTCTCACGTAAATATCTAATATTACACTCACCTTTGATTCCACATTGAATTGAGACAATGCGACATAGTTCATTAAGCTCAGGCCATCCATACAAAAATTTGCACACAACTGCATATTTCAGCCCTTCAATCATGTTCATTCTTTCAACTTCAGTTTCAGTAAAACAAATAGTTGGTTGTCTTTGAAAGAATTGAGCTCGACGCAGAGGTACATACTCAACTGTTGAATTATGATTATGCATGGAAGTAGGGTTTGACGTAGGTTTAATAGATTTTTCATAATCCATGGGTTTTGGAGTGTTGTTTAGATTCGTGGAGGGTTGGGTGGTCTTTGGGGGAGGTTGGGGAGGCAGCCCAGCCATAGCAGGTGGCTGGCCGCAGGCCGACAAGGCCATGGGAGCAAGCAACATGCTTTCTCTCTCTAATCGCCTAGTATTTCGTCAAAGCTTCTCTCTCTAGGCTTGGATGCGTTGGGGTTCAGGGTTTTGTTTTTAAAGCAAATACACTAGGCAGGTGCCTAGGGCTAGTTTTATTAATAACAAAAGAAAAACAAGAACCACATAGAAAGTGTACAAATAAGGGGGACAATAGCACCTATAGTGTTGCCTCTATGCCTTGGCTATATAATTACTCCTCTGCGCCTCACATTGCTCTTATGGCAGCTTCATGTAAAGGAATCACGGGGTAGCTGTCGGCAAAGTCTCACGAGGGCATATAATCTCATAGCCGCTTGGGCACTTTCCCAAAGGCATAGGTCCTGGGCAGACACTATCGGGCTAAACCTTACCTTACTAATCCTATCGAGGCAAATAAAAAGCGTCACCCACTAGCATGCATGTAAAAAGTAAAAACTAGAGAGTACTAAATATTTTATGATCATCAAAGAGTTTATAACATACTCTGCAGGTATGGGAGTATCTTGGAGTTTTTGGTTTCCCATTCTTCCCAAACCTGATGTATGTGCAAGTCGGAATCCCTGATCACTAGTAACTCCTGAACGTTCATGTCAATGGCCAGTTTGAGCCCCAAGATGCAAGCTTCATACTCAGCCATGTTGTTGGTGAACGGGAACCAGAGTTTGGCAGACACCAGATAATGCTAACCTGTTTCTGTTACTAGAACTCATCCTATGCCAACGCCTTTAAAGTTTGTTGCTCTATCAAAAAACATTCTCCAGCCGTCATAGAATTCTGCAATGTCTTCTCCTAAGAAAGAAACCTCATCATCGGGAAAATACGTCTTTAGAGGCTCGTATTCTCTACCCATGGTGTTTTCGGCAAGATGATCAGCTAGTGCCTGTCCTTTGATTGCTTTCTGAGTCACTTAGACGATATCAAACTCACTCAACAGGATTTGCCATTCGGCTAGCTTGCGCATGGGCATGGGCTTCTGAAAGATGTACTTCAGCGGATCCATCCTTGATATGAGATAAGTAGTATAGGCATAGAAATAACGCCTCAACTTATAAGCTACCCAAGTTAGAGCATAACAGGTGCATTCTAGCAGGGAATACCAGGCCTCGTACGGGGTGAACTTCTTGCTGAGATAGTAGATGGCTTGCTCCTTTCTCCCCGTTTCATCAGGTTGTCCTAAAACACAACTGAATGCCCCGTCCAGTACTACAAGGTAGAGCAATAGCGGTCTACCCAGTTCGGGTGGAAAAAGAATTGGTGGCGTTGACAGGTATTCCATGATTCTGTTAAAGGCTTTCTGATAATCATCAGTCCATTTAGTGGCGGCGTCCTTCTTCAACATCTTAAAGATTGGTTCACAAATGACAGTGTACTAGGCTATGAATCGGCTGATGTATTTGAGTCTCCCCATGAAACTCATAAGCTCTTTCTTGTTCTTTGGTGGTGGAAATTCTTGAATGGCCTTAACCTTTGATGGATCCAGTTCTATTCCCCGTCGACTTACAATGAACCCGAGCACTTTTTCGGGTGGAACCCCAAATGCACGATTCAGTTTTAAGTTGTACCTTCTTAATCTGTTGAAGAACTTCCTTAAATCTTCCATGTGGTTAGTGGCCTTCTTGGATTTGATGATGACATCGTCTACATAAACCTCGATCTCTTTGTGTATCATGTCATGGAAGATAATAGTCATGGCTCTCATGTCGGTGGCCCCGTCATTCTTTAATCCAAATGGCATCATCTTGTAACAATACATCCCCCACGGCATATTGAAAGCCGTTTTCTCCGCGTATTCTTTGTCCATCCATATCTGATGGTACCTAGCAAAACAATTGACGAATGACTGTATCTCGTGCTTGGCGCAATTGTCAATTAGGATGTGTATGTTCGGCAAGGTGAAGTCATCTTTTGGACTGGCCCGGTTGAGATCCCGGTAGTCGTCACAGACTCTGACCTTCCCGTCCTTCTTTGGTACTGGCACAATGTTGCCCAACGATGTTGGATATTCCACTACCCTGAGGACCTTGGCCTTAACTTGCTTGGTAACTTCTTCCTTGATTTTCAAACTCATGTCCGTCTTGAACTTTCTGAGCTTCTGTTTTATCGGTGGACATGTCGGATCTGTTGGTAATTTGTGAGCGACAATAGATATACTGAGACCTGTCATATCATCATACGACCAGGCAAATATGTCCTCATATTCCTTTAAGAATTTTGTGTACTCTTCCTTTTCTGACGGTGACAGGTGACCAATGATGCGCATTTCCTTGACATTCTATGTATCCCCCACGTTGACAACCTCAGTTTCGTGCAAGTGAGACTTAGGCCTATTCTCAAAGTCCTTAACCTCTTTAATGACCTCTTCTAGTATATCCATTTGTTGCATTATCTCAATGCATAAACATTTGTCGGTTCATCAAGATAAGTAATAGTAATGCTATGTAAAAAATAAAGTAAATGGCAGAGAAAATAATAAGAAACTGAAATACTTTGATTAATTCCAAAATTGTTTTGAACATTGGAGCTCCTTTTCAAAATTTAGAGATAATACTGAAAGGAAATCAACTAATGAAAAAGTAAAATAATGCATAGTGCTTTGTTCAGCCTTGCTACCCCGAAGCTCTTCGGGCCTGGGTGGTTCTGATGGACCAATTGTTGAGATGTGCCCTACTGCTTAAGATGATCATGCCAGAGTGCACGAACTAACCTTTTGGAGGGGAATAAAAACAAAAATTAAAAATGAAAAGGTAACAAGTTAGTATGGATTCTGAGAAAAATATTGCAATATTTAAACACATAGTACAAGAATATAAATCGTGTCCTAAATTAGGTGCCTCGTTGTGCCCAAGGTAGGCCTAGCGACAAGTTGATTTGGAGAACTTATAATGCTAAATGCCTTATTTTATTGATAAAAATAAGACGAATCCCAAAATGACACTAAAATTGCATAAAGTAAAATATCACTAATGGCCATTGGCCTTATTACATTTCAAAGCGAAAAACAAAAGAGACTCCTAACTATTTGGTCCCAAAAGGACCTTCCCCATGTTGAATGTTCTCATTGATCAGATCCTCGAGATTTTCGCTAGCCTTGGTGACCCTCTCTTTCCATTCATTGATTTGGTCACTTGATGGGAGATTCCTCCACTAGGTCAGCAAGAGTGTGGGCATGCTGATCATACTAAAGTTGGGGACCTTTTTCTCCATTTTCTGCAAAACAAAGTGTTAGACCCTACCCCCCACCGGTCTCGACTATTTAAATCAAGAATTAGCATAAACAGCATTTATTTCTCCAAATAAATGCATAGAATATGGTGTTGTCTATTTGGGTTCCAGGGGAACCCAGTGGACTTTGGACAAGGCTATATTAAAGAGTCATTATGTGGACAGCATAACTAACTCTACTAGGTTTGATAGTGATGCATGAACAATTAAATAGAATAAGGTTTCGATGGGGTGCTAGACCGGTACCCTTGAAGATGCAATTACAATAATGAAACAAATTGTCACGTATTTTCACGTTCATAATGATTACAATAATTTCAATAAAATTACAATGACATTGAAAAAAGTAATAAATGAAAGCAGTAAAGAAAAAAAACATAGAAGCCAAGTTAGTTTCGAATAAAGACATTAAATAAAGCAATAAAAGATAAAAGAGAGCAATAAAGTCGCATATAACATGAAGTGGTAAAAGCCTAAAGAAGCCCCCAGCAGAGTCGCCATGCTGTCGACGCCCCCTTTTTCTAAAGCGAAATCGGTTTACGACATTTGGGAAGACAACTCCATTCCCGTTTGGGATTTGGGTTTTGAATTAAAGAGTCGCCACCTAATTATTAAAGTGCATTAGGACACTAAAAAGGGTTTTTTGAGTTGGAAAACCAGAGTTCGGGTAAGGGCTAGAAATTATCTTGAGGTGAAGGTGTTAGGCACCCCTCAAGATCCACTAGTGTGGTTCCCTTCACGCTATGTTATGACTTTAATGCAAGCAAGTATACAAATAGTTTCACACATAAGGGTAGGTATGTAACATGCATGTTGGAATCTATAATTTGTTTGAGGGAGGGTCTAAGTGCAGAAAATTAGTCAAGCCATTGAATAAACAAAAAAGGGAATTTAGAAGGAATAATGTATTAAAATTAAGAGGAGTTTTCGGGTAGTTGAAAAAGATTGAATTTATTGGTATTAAACTAAGTTACATAAAGGAAAGGGATCCTAGGTTCATAAAACACATGGATCGTCCACACAACACCGGTAACCAATCGTACGCATAGTATTATCGTGTGATCATCATCTCCATGTCTACCCTTCCCACCCCATTGAGGTATTAAGCACAAAATGGTGTCGTTACCTACTGTATACTATTACCCGTCTCACCTGTCAGTCCTGGAGGCGTTTAGGACTATTATTCCTACAGGGTGAGTACTAGGCTGAACCTTTAAGTTCAAAGGACAAAATACTAGGCGACATACATAACAAGTCGGACTACACATAAAGGGAACATACAAAGGCAAATAAGAGGCTCACAAATCCCTTCACAAGTAAGCATTAGTTAGCATGTCTTTTAACACATTTTAAGGTTCAAAGGTAGAGATTTTCAAAGAAAATGAATGAGTGATAGCAGTTAGGGTAAGTAAAAAGAAAGCTAAGGAAATTGTTAAAACCTGGTTTGAAAAAAAAAGGTAAAGACTTCAAAATACAGTAGTTTAAATCAATGCAGCACGATTCTAGGAAGAAAAAGGTAGACCAGCAGTTTGAAAACTTAATAGAGCAAGAATCAAAAATCAGTGAGAATAGATACATGATTGCAAAGAAAAAATTGTTCCCAGATAGAGGTGGATTTTCAGTAAAAGGGTGACCCCCAAAGAGTCACAACAGGAATGAGAGTGGAAGAATTTAAATTAAACCAAGCTGACTAGTCTTAAACTGATAAGAACATGGTTAATCGATTCTTGTTAGGGCCTAAACCTTGCCTAGGTGATGTACGTACTGCCTACTTGCCTTAAAAAAGGGGTGAACGTGTATATTAATTCCAGTTTTAAAGAGAGGACGCAGTCAACCAAACTTATGTTATTAAATAAAATAGCTGGTGAGGCGTTCAGCAATTGCAACCCTAAATAATATGATATCTAATGCACATAAAGCTCCTAAAGCATGGTCTCTAAATGCAGTGGTAGTTTTTAACATTTATTTGTTGATTACTAACTTATTACAAAGTGAGTATAACAATCTGAAAGTAAAGAGCTTAAGACAGGATATTTAGGTGTATGATGCATGTCCTACACATGGCTTCTATCGCACAAATTGGTAAGTAAAGCCCTATAGACATGTTCTCTACCCATTAATTAAACTAAGCATGCATAATACCTCCTAATTTCACTATAGCCACAGTCAGTTGTTTATAAGTTATTATAAATGTTGATAGCTGAATTACATAATGAAAAAAAAATAAAAAGCAACTCTATAGGGAGCCTCCAACCGGGCCCAATCTTCTAACCTCACTTCTTTCGAGTTTAACATCCTTGACCATGGTTTGGGTGCGGCAAGGCTCCCTAAGGGACCAATGGGGGTCCTTGGCCTATACCAGCACCCAAACACTACCAAAATGTTGAACAAGTGCAGTGTGGAATTACCAGCCTTGTGCAAAAGTTCAATGGGCACTCAAAGGTACCTAAGGCAATGCTTACACGAAGGGGGGTAGAACCTAGACTCTAGGAGTAGTGAGAGTGTGATAGAATTTTCTTTAAGGAAATTGAGTTGAAAAGTGGTTTAAAAAAATGATCCATGTAGAACTAGTTTTGAAAGAAAAATAATGGGACAGTTTTGACAAGCTCAGAACCAAAAATACGTCATATAGTTCCGGGCAATAAACACAAATAGGGAAAAGGGAAGTGGGGAGCAAGTAATTCACATGTAATAACACAATTGCACCTAGATACCAAAAGAAAGCATTTCAAAACTTTGACAGTCACACCAAGTTTCAAACAAAAGGGCTTATGATCACATGCTGAGAATGTACTAGGGATAAGGGGTAGGAGAGAACATGCATTAAGCAAATCAGTAGGCATGCCAAATTAATAGAAAGATAGTCACACAAGGGCATGTTAGTTGCAATAAGAACAACAGAACCAAAAGTAAAAGCATAAAAGAAATAAAATAAAGTGCAGCATGTATAAAAGCATATTGTTTTGGATGCTACAAATCAAATAGAGGCCACACCAGTCAAGGATGAGATAGTGTAGAGCAGTAGTGTGTAGGGAAGTGGGCAGTAGTATGCAGACCAAACAATCAGCAATGTATAGAGTAGTAGAATAGTGGAGCAGTCCCAAAATCACTCAGTCTTAGCTTTTAGCCGACTGAGTAATCGGTAGTCAACAGGGAAAATGGGAGAGGATGTGTAGGAAATAAGAGATGTGTGTAAGAGAGAGTTTAGAACAATGAACTTTTTTGTTCCTTTCGTCTGTGCTAAAGAGAGAGTAGGGTACTTATAGCTCTCCAATTAAGTGGAAAATAAGGTATTACATATAGACTGGTTATAATTATTGAAAGAATACCTATTAGAATCAATTAAAAACTCGGATTCCTTTAAATTAGGGAGTCATAGCTCAAGCGGTTTAAATCACATCAAATAAGGAAAGTGTTTGCAAGACTGATAGTACAAAATAATTACAAGGAAAGTAAAAAGAAATAAAAATATTATGCACATAAACATATGGATTACATACTGATTTTGATAACAAATTGGTTCAGAAAATCACAGGCGAGATTGGAAAATCACAGGGAATCAGCACTAAGCAAGGAAAGCATCTCACAAGCAAGGAAGTGACTCAAGTCAGTGAAAAAACTCCAAAGAAATCACATACAAAAAATCAGGGTTTCAAAGAGATACATAGAATCGGCAGAACACTTTAGCAAAAAGAGACAATTTGACCTATTTAAACACAATAGGCACAAGTCCAAGAACCCTAAGTAAGAAATCACAGAATCAGTGGAACGTCAGAACAAATTGACACATGGAAATTGGGAGATAAATCAGAAGATTACACAAGCAAGTAGAAATATTAACACAAACATATCGGACTAGAATATGTAGTGATTTCGAAAGAGGTTCTGAAACCCTAGTTTTAAAAGAAGACATGAAATGACATTTACCAATGTTTGTATCACACATGAACCCCAAAGCACGTCAATTTCCACCCCCCTCAGTGTGTATGATGTTATTTCTTGACTCAACCCACTAGCCTTGGCCTTGAGGTCTATTGCTCCATTGCTAACCATGATAACTTCGATTTCTTCATGGAAGATCTTGCTTGTCACTGGTTTACCACCCTTTTTGTCAATCTTATCACAGAAAATACCTTTGATCCGTTCACCCTAGCCCTCCTTTTGTTGCATTGTCCATGAATTAATATATATCAAGCTTTTGTATTTCACACAAATCCCAAAGCATGTTTGTTGTTACCAGCTCAATGTGCTTGTTGTTATTTCCATACTTATGATGCTTTGATGTGCTCACCGGATCCCGTTTTGTGCAATTGGAAAGCTGGTGGCAAATTTTGAATTCATTTCTCACTTGTTCTGACCAAACAGACTTAGGAAGAGGAAGTAAACAAGACAAAAGGAATAGAGTAGAGGACAACGGAAATATATGATTCCTAATAATAAAACTACAAAGTAGAAACCTATCGGATGTGAATACCAACTCTAATGACCATGACATGCACGTGCGGCCTATTCTATCAAGCAAATCTGATGTTCAGCTCTTGTCGTACCTTTTTTCCGTGAAACCAGGCTTCAATGGTATGGTTATCCAATCTGATTCACAATCCTTATTTGACTTGTAGTGCCCAAAAGGTTTTCACCATCAAGCCTCTCTCATTTTTGTCCTTCTCTCAACTCACTATCGCCTTATGGTGCATGTGAAGGTTTTCACCAATAAGTCTCTCTCATTTTTTATTTCTCTCAACTTTCATCATTTTGTGGTACCCGTAAGGGATTTCAATAAGACTCTCTCATTTTCCATTTCCCTTGTTTGGACCGAAGTGCTGCCCCTGATATGAATCACCTCTACTTGCTCGACTTGGCATCTCTCGAAGACTGATCAGAAGGTCTTTCTTTGGACCGTAATGTGGGCTTTTGGATAGGGTTATAATAAAGGGTATCAAAAGGCTCGAAACAGTTCAAATGGTTTCAAAATTACAACTTTTGGAATCAGATTTCTTACAACAACCACAACTTCTGCCCTAGTTTCTTGCTTGGGGACTTTTGGATTTTTACTTTGATGGCACCGAACCGTGAGGCTACCTACGTATCCTTAAAAGGAATCAGGTCGAACGTAGTTCATGTCATAGAAATTGGTTTGTTCTGTTTTTGTGATTTTTCTTGTCTTTTTCTTTCTTTTTTTTTGTTTTTATTCTCTTTTTCTACTTTTTTTTCTTTTTCCTTTCATTCTTTTCTCTCCCTTTTTTTTCTTTTTTTTCTCTTTTTCTCTTTTTCCTTTACTTATCATTTATTCTTGTGTTTCTGAACTTTGCTACTGATTCCAAAAGAGGAGCATGAAAGAAAATAAATAAGGCTCAAAGGGATAACAAAGGATAAAGCGTTTAGATAGCAAAACAAAATGCCTTCATCATTCCAATCTTCAAAACATGCCAAGTACAAACAGAACAATTAAACAAAACAAAGAAAACATTTTTGACTATATCAGGATTGATAACCATATCCACACATTTGCCTTCTACATCTGTTAACTACAAAGCACCATTGGACAACACCCTAACTCTCATTACCACGAACGACCCCTGACAATTTGGGCAAACTTGCCATTAGCTTCAACCTGATGCGGCATGATGCATTTCAATAAGGTTTCTTTATGTTCTATCTGCCCCAGTTTCACACAATTTGGGCTTGAAGTGATCTCTAAATGCATTCACCTATTTCCCTCAAATGTCCCTACATCTTTAAAATTGTTTTAATGCTTCATGACTGCACTAACTTTTGAGCTCAGGCTGATAATTACACATGCATGTCATGTCACTAGAGCTAACAGGAACATAATTGTAGAAAGAAAAGAGAACTAAACAAAAGAATATGGCTAGAAATAACAGAAAAAGGAAATTCCATTAGACAGGCGATAAAATGGTTCGAACAACAAGAAAAGCAAACTAGACTAGGGTTACAACTCTCTAACAAACCTAGACAACACTAAACGAGCTACTACGACTAAACAAACCAGGAAAAATGAAAGGATAGAAAGGTTTGAGTCACAAGACAATATCCGGATTACAACCCTAAAATAACCCGGACAACAAAAATGACAACAAAATAAACCACCAAAACTCCACTCCGACTGACCAAGAAATGGAGCGTCTTCCCAATTACCAAGCACGATGTCTTAGCCACTGAGTTTCGCATCAGCAATACTAGGACTTTCACAAGTCTTCATCACATTGTTCTTAACAAATTTCTCTTGGGTTCCTTTTGCCGGCTCATTCTTAAGACCAACCTCTGATGGCGCTGAAAGCTTAGTAGCACGTGGACCTCCGAGGCTCACAGAAAAATTCTCATATTCCTTTTAAAAATAAATCATACCCACCATATGTGTCTCATTATGCACACGTGATGGACTTTTGCTAGTGTGTGCTGTATCTGGATTTTGCACGATAATGTCGCATGCATCAATAAGCTTTTGAATCACATTCTTCAGATTCCAACACTTCTCTATATCATGCCCCGGGGCATCTGAGCAATATGCGCACCTTTGAGAAAAATCAAACTTCTTTAGAAGAGGGTTTGGCATTTTTATCTAGGTCTACTTCAACATGTCCAATTTCCTTAGACTCTGGAACAGACTGGCATATGACTCTCCCAAAGGAATGAAGATTTTCTTCTTCCGCAACCTCTTATTCTTAAATGCTTGATAGGGCCGGAAACCTGATCCAGGGGGTTTTCGGTAGGCTCATAGGGGTAGATAGACATTTTGTGTAGCTGGGTACTATGAAAGTGATGTACGAATTTGGGAGTTCTATGGAAAGAGGTAGCATTGGCGAGGGTCATCTGGTGCACAAGTATATCCACAAGTATGATGTTGGGGCTGGAAGTGTTGATCAGGAAAGCTCATCGAATCATATTTTCTGTTACTCCTTCTTCCACCCAAGCATACTGGGATGTTCTGAATGTCTTTCGAACAACTCATGATTTTGCCTGACTTGATTCCATCTTCTACTAGATCCCCCATTTTTAACACATCGTTGAAAGGTTATCCCAAGGCCGTGATCAAATGACTGACGTAGGTGGGCCTATGTGCTTGTACGAAAAGCTCAACCATCTCTTCTTCACCAATCGGGGTATTGATTCGAGCAGCCTTCTCCCTCCATCTGAGCCCAAACTTTCTAAAGCTTTCCTCCGGCTTCTTTTCCATTTTAGATAGGGAGGAATGGTCTGGGGTAGGACCTGATCTATATTGAAAGTATCAAACAAAATCTTGAGCCATGTCACCCAATGTAGGCCACTTACCAACATCTTGACGACTATGCAAATCCAAAGGTGCCCCAGTCAGGCTCTTACTGAAATATGCCATCAACAGGTCATATTCATCTCCAACGCTTCACATTTCACTGCAATAGATCCTCAGGTGGGCTACCAGATCTCCAAATCCACCATACAAGTTGAATTTTGGCACTTTAAACCCCACGAGCAGGCGAACGTCAGGGGACAGAGACAGTTCTTTATAAGCCACGCTAACCTGATCTCCCATTCCTTACTTGTCCCTTAAGGACTGTCCTATGTCTTTCAGCCTCCTGGGTACCCTATATCGCCCTTCTATTCCTGTGAACTTTTCATTTTCAACATGAGGCGCATCCCGTAGGCCCTTCTTATATGAGTTGAGAACCTTGTGGGCAACCGCTGAGGAGTAATATCGGGCGTCATGAGTTTTGAGTGGGTGTTCTTTGTCGGGGATAGTAGATGTGACAGGAGGGCACTTTTGGGAAAAGGTAGTTAGAGGACGAGTGATTAAGCTACTGGGGTGGTCGGGAAAGCTGTGATAAGCAGGTGAATCTGGAGAGTATGAAGGATTATCTGGCATTATGTCCGGTGTTTGGGTAAGGGCAGCATCTAAGAAACTAGATGGTGGCGGGGGTGGTGCTTTCCCATACATCCAAGCCTGATACATGTCTACCATGTGTTGTCTCAACATCTTTACCTCTTCTACCAACCCATTGTCCTGTTCAACCAACTGCTTTCTGGCACCGGTATCAACCAACTCAGTTTTGTTATTGTCTACCATTGCCTTTTGCCTTTGTGTTGTAGAGAAGAGTTACCATTTTAAAAACCACAAACCAACCACCATTCTACTATGAATATAACAAAATGAAGCCATCACGTTAGCGTTGGGGCATTTAACAGATTGGTAACCGCATATTTTGGGGAATGAATGCACCTAAGCAGTTAACCATTTCTATTATGCATTTGATCGGCTGCTTGCATCATCCCGACTCTTCCGTTTGAAACTTCTATTTTTACCTCTTTTTTTCTTTCTTTTTTTTCATTATTGCCTTTGCTTTCTCTTTGTTTTTATTCTCTTGTTTCATTCTTGTTTTGCCATTGTTTCCTTCTCTCAATTTCATATTTTCTCTTTTTTCCTTTCTTTTCTCTCTTGTTTTTCCTCTCTTTTTCTTTTATTTTCTCTCTTTTTTTCCTCTTATTCTCTTTTTTATTTGGTTACGGTCGTATCCTATGGAGATTTCCTATATATCATGACCTCGCATGAATCAGACCAAGTGTAGTTCTTGTAAAATAAATAACAAAATATTTTGGGATTTTCAATTTTTCATAAAGCAAACACCTGATTACAATGACTCAAAGAAACTCAAGACTCAAAAGCAACTAACAGACTCTGAAAAGATGGAAATACAGACTCAAAAGAACCTAACGGACTCAAAAATAACTAACAGACTTAAAATAGACTTCAACAACAAGAAAGTACAGACTCAAGCAAAGATCATGAATACATTAAGGCCTCGAAAGTTCTCGGGGCCCGCGGGGCATCATTCGGCCACCCGCGGGCCTATCTGCAAGATCCCCCTAGAGCTTATCCAAATCACTCATTATTTGCCGAACAAATGTCATCACTGCCGCGAAGAAAGTGGTGCGGGTCATATCCTCACATGCTTGGCATTTTACCACAATGTAATTCGCAATGGCCCTGACCCTCTCTTGGATCCTACCCTTTTCTTGCAATAAACGCCCAATTTGTCGGGCCCTGGCTTCCAAACCTTGCTCGGCCACATGATTCTTCTCCTGAAGTTATTGCAAATCTATTTCTAATTGTGCCAATGCTGTATAATAATGTTCTCTTTCAGCCTTGAAATCTTTCGCCTGTTTGATCATTTTGTTCTCCGCGGTAATGACCTTCTTTTTTAACCCCGCAACCTCATTGTCGTACTTTTCTTTCAATTGGTTAATCAGGCGCACTCGTTCCTCCATGTTTTTAGCTAATTGCTTTCGATCATTGGCCAGCTCTACCTCCGCCTTGTTTAGATCAAAGCTATATTCACCCACTTTATGCCTCAGGTTATCTATGAGTTTTACATCTTTGGCACTTCTGGCGGGGTTTTCCGCCGCTATTTTCATTTTCTGAATCTGGGCTCGAAGGGCCTCATTTTCTTTGGCTAGCCATTTCTTTTTGCCTTCGTCTGCCACAGCTTACAAGCTAGTCTCGAATTGAAGTTCCTGGACTTGTTTTTCCAACTTTCCTATTGCGGCCTTGTACTCGTTCTCCTTGGCCAACCAAGCCCATTGCACCTGTGCTCCATCGGTGAACTGTTGGACATGGGGTCTTTTTGCGGGCCTTTTGGGTTTAGGATGGACTCGGGATATTTTACCATAATAAAGACTGAAACTAGGCTCCACCTTGCCTCTAGATAGATATCGTACTTGAGTTCTAGGCTCTAAAAATCTGCACTTATGCCAAATCCGACACACTTTTTCCCCTGGAAAGATAGCTTTTGGCTATAACTCAATGACCTGCTGACTTAAGTCTTCATCACATGGGATGGGCTGGTATCAGCCTAACTGACGTAGGACTCTGTGTGGGGCATAAGGCTGGATACTCTGAAGACCCATCAATAGCAGAAAACACTCCTGACCCGACATATAGATTACTTCATCATCGAGAGCCAACCGAACGTCCATTCGATTTTGTATGCAGTCAAGGATCTCAAGTGAGCATGCCATGCTTTTGTACCCTCCAGGAACTCATAACCCTATGCCTGTTTTTCATGTTTTTCAATGCACTTATCACGCCTTAAATTCGAGGGACATGATCGATGCTCGACCGGGTAGCCCCAGTCAAGCGGACCTGGGTGTCTTTCCTACCCCACATGTTACCCCACATTTTTCATTACTTATCATCCAAATGAAATAACCATTTACAATTAAAACATCTATTTATTTCAAAACATACATACGGTACATGATTCTTAGCGTGGTTTACATTTTACATAGCCCAATATACAAGATACATATCATATATGTTCATGACCCACATTTTCTATCTATGGAGCCTCTAAACATGAGAAAGGATGATACAGTACTTGCCGGTAACAAGGATCCGTCTATACCTTATACAAATATCAAAACAAGATCCCAAAACAGAAGCGGCATGAGCTACGCAGGGCCCCAAATGGAAAGGGGCTCACCAATTCAGTTGACGGGAAGTGATGAGGAGCTACGGTCGGTGGACTGGAGTACCTTCTATGGATCCACCTACAATCATAATACGAATGTAGTGCCCCAGGCAAAAGGGACGTCAATACACTTGAATTGTACTAGTATGTATGAACAAACTTTGCTCCAAGTAAGCTCAAACCATACACAAGTAGGTAACGATAATAGAAACAATAATCAAATGCACAAGGAAGGAACAATCAAGCCAAACAAGTTTACAATCTCTCCTGTTTCCCCTTGCACATTTCCACATCAATAATTTCACACTTTTCTCATATTTTTATTTCAATAGTGATTTTGATCAGTTTCCACCCTTATTACCTTGTCCACCCTTATCACCACAACCCATACCTTATAACTTCATATTGTAACAATTCACAAACAACACAACAACGATGAACAATTCACAAAGATCAACAACAACACTTCTTAAGAAGTAACAACAACAATTGACAAGTATTTCCATAACCATCAATACTATTTTCTATCATATTGAACAACTCACATGTGTTTTATGTCACAGCGATAATTGCCCACAATAAGCCATAGATGTTTCTATCACTGTTATTCCAGTTGCATCATTTATGATTTCCTTCCGTCATTTGTTCCTCAGCTCTTGCCACATATCACATTCACAATCATACCAATCACACGAATTTCACAATTAGTCCACGTAGATATCACATACCAAACATTCGTACACCAAACAAGGCGATTTTACAAAGGTCAAAGTTAGCCATACATACCTGGAGCCGAATTCCCTTTTAACTTTTATTTTCAATTCACCAAATAGTCTAGCAACATCAATCTAGTGCACAAGTTAATACACATGACTTAGAATTGGTGTTCACAATTGCTACTCAAACTTATTTAAGTTATCAGCCCTTCTTTTGCAAACCTCTATCTCTACCTAGTTTCTCCTTGCTAGGTTTTAGGTTTTGAGATGGTATGCATGTACAATTTCAACCATTAATTTCAAGAATCAATGCATGAGACTCCCCCTTAGTTTAAACCTGAAAATCATGGAAAAAGGTTAGGGATTTTACCTGCATGAATTGGGATGAGGGCAATTACTTTGAATTTTCCCAGCCTGGATAGTTTTGAAGAATCAAATTGATGAAGATTGCTTTCTTTCTCAAGAACCCTCCCTTCCCTCTCTCTTATTTTGTTAAGAAGATCATTAAAAATGTGGGGTTGGGCTATTTTATTAAAAAGGGGTCGAGATTAAAATTTTAGAAAAACAGAAGCTCGAGCAGGATCTGTGGTAGCACTTTGCGATCGCAAAATCGAAATGCGGTCCGCATATTGGACAGCAAAAGTGCCCCAAAGCTCTGAGCGTTTCTGCTTGGGTATGCGACGGGAATGCGGTCTGCATTCCTGTTCTGCGGTCGCATAATGCACTGCAGAATTGACCTTCACAAATCCTTGAGGAATTTATGCGATGATTATGTGGTCCGCATATTGATTATGCGATCGCATAGTAGACCACATTTTCAACATCAATTTCGACTAACTCTATGACTAACTCTGTGGCATAAATGGGGTCCGCATACCTGATCTGCGATCGCATTCTGGACCACATAGTTGCACTTTTCTGGAAAATTTTTATTCTTGATTTTTAAGTGCAAAATCAGTAAAAAGGGTCCGAACCGCGGCGAGCTTTCTCTCCGCGAAGAATTTTTACACATTCCCAATACATATACGGAACATGACACTACAAATTACTAGGCTTTGAGCACAAACTTTCATGGTGCCTTACATCACTCGCGGCCAGTCATTCCATAATTCAAGTATCCGGGACGGTGGCAAAGATGTTCCTCCATCCATAGTTGTAATAGAATATTGCACCCTACAAAGAAATTTTCTCCTTCTCGGTAAAGGGTCAGGGCTCGGTAAATTTCTACCAAGATCAATGGCATTATGGTCTCATTTGCCTTTTCATCATTAAGTTAGCTATCCCTACGAGTCCTAGCTCTATATTCCCATCTTTTCTGGGGCAGACCAAAATACCCAGGAATGTCGTTATAAAAGCTAGCTCTCTCCGAGCTTCCCACTTGTGTTGATTTCCTTCTTGACTAAGACTAGTATCTGGCATCTTAAATCCACGAGGATTCCCGTAGCGTCGGTACAGAAAGTAGAAGGCACAAAATCCATTGGTTAAATTCCCGTCTCTGACATCCCAAGTGATTATTAACAAGTTCAAATATTTGTGAGGGGTTACTGTTCTAGGTGCCACCAGGTATCGAGTTTGGAGATTCCCCTCAGAACCGGCGTATCCTGCTATCTCTGTGTAGGAGTTAGCTTGAAATCAGCAAAGTGGAATACATTATGTGCCACGTCCCAAAATGGTATCAAGGCCTTAATTATGCCCTTTCTCGACTTAACCTTCAAGAGCCCAATAAGACCACCCAACGCTTTTGTCACAACTTTCCTGCTGTCGTACCCCAAATCATGCCGCCACATTTGTAGCTCCAAAGGGATCTCCTCACGGACTGAAAAAGGTTCATTTTGATTTGTGCTCATCTTGCACATTTATTTAGGTGATTTTAGTAAAATTATGACTCATTCTGACTCCAAAAAAATGACCATCATTTTTTTCAAAATTTTTACAAAAATATCCGGCTTTGCCAATATGGCCTTTCGGCACTTCGAAAACAAATATTGTAAGGTTGTGTCGGCTAACCGGCCAAAAACCTTGAGAAATGATTAAAGGCGGCTGTCTTGCAAAAACAGCCTCCCGGCGCCGTTTTGAGGGACATTCGGCTATTCTTGACAAGAATGGTATCAGATTAACTATTTACAGTAAAAATAATTTTTTGTTCTTTTTGGGCTATATTTGCAAAAAGGGAAGTTGGACCCGATGGGGGTTGCCTACTTATCTCACATCCTATGAGAATTAAACTAGCGTAGTTCGGGCAAATAAAATAAAACCAACTATTTTATAAAACAAAACCTTTTTCCTCCTTTTTTTTAATTTTTCTCAAAATTTGGCAGAGTTTCAGTACAATTCAGATTTTTCATTTAAGCCTCATAATGCCATTTCTTTTTCCAATTATCTCCCATCACTCAAAAGTCGGTCAGCATGCAAACCCGAAGCAAGTAAATGCAACAAATATCACGTAAATATGCATCAGGATGGTCTATTATTATGGGTACACCTGTCCTAGACGGACCCAACCCCTGTGTTGAGTCCCCAAAGTCAAAGGCACGTGTTGCAACAAATGATCCTACTAGAGATCCAGCATGAGGCTGAGTTATTCTAGGATTAAAACATGAGTTTATTTGTTCTAGACCTGGCTTACCCAA
>MU705203.1:0-10152 GCA_026770625.1 Nicotiana glauca
AGCGAGGAAATTGCAATACTTGAAGATGTGGAGATAGCAAAAAAAGAAGATGACAAGAGCAAGGAAAATGAACAATTGAGTACAGTCAATGCAGAAAACATCATAGCTCCTAAAGCACTTACTGATCTAATAATTCCAATTGATCAGCAGAAGGACATTGGAGATTATACAACAGGAATAGGAGACTTAGATGCAGAATCAACTTGTCAAAACTTCAGACATGTGGCCAGGGAAGGAGATATTTCACCTAGGTTCATGGATAAAAATAAATCTTCTGGGAGAGGTAGAAAAAAGAAAGAGGTCCCTAGCGTGCAACCACCTTGGGTCCAAACAAGGAGGACTGTATCTAAATCTATTAATTAGATATGAATGCTTTAATATGGAATATTAGATCTTTCAATATACAAAGAGCCTTTGAAAGGCTAATAAAAATGCACAGAAAATATCACTTTGAGTTCATTGGACTGATGGAACCAATGCAGCAAGCTAGGAAACTGGATGGATATACAAGGCAAATTAATTTTGAGCAAGCTTTTGTGAAGACTTCTAACAAGATATGGGCTTTTATTGATGGCAAGTATGATGTAACTGTGGAACTTGACACGGTACAACAATTAACACTAAGGCTACTTGATACCGAAAAACATAAGGAATTCATGGTTACACTCATCAATGCAAAGTGTGATCACATTGGGAGAATTGAGCTATGGGATTCACTATACTATCTATCTAGAGAAATGAATATACCATGGTTGGTAGGTTTTTTTTTTAAATGTTATATGGGATGAAGAAGAGAAGTTTAGAACTGCTAGTTCCTCTAGAGACAATCAATGTCAGCCACTGCGACAACTAGAGAGAATCAATGCTAAAGTACGAAAACACACCTATAATCGAGCACAACAAGAATGGCTAAAGTCAATGGATTTACAATAAGCATGGGGACCAAGTGTGACTTCGAGGTAAAGCTAGACATTAAAAAAATGCTCTTTTTATGGTTTTTATGAACTCCTGCTCCATTGAAAATGAAGGGTTGCAAGACAAACGACAAAAAGCTGAGGACCTCATTTGGAATAAAATGCAATGGTGCACTGATCGAGTGCAATGTTACACTGATTCCCACCTCGGCCAAGGCAAATACAATGTATTTTTTGTTCAAATACAGCACTACATTGTAACATGGATCGAGGAGTACTTGATAGGAGCAAAGGAAGACAATGACAAGGAACCTATGGAATGGTGTCAAGCATGGAACTTTCAGACTCGCCATTTCGCAAAGTGCTAGGTAGATTTCTCGACTACGAAAAACATTTGTGGTCGTGTAACTACTCATCAAATTAAATCACAAATAAAGTACATACGCTACTTCTAGGCGAGCCATAACAAAAAGCAAATATGTGACAAAGCAGAAATTGTCCACATTCTGAAAGGGACCTTTAATTTAACTACTGTGGCCATGTATCACTTCATGAGGAGCTTGAAAATGGTGGTATAAGTACTATGTACTCAGTCCATTGCGAGTGAATCATGAGTGAGCAGAACCATTGTAGCTTTGACAAGAAGGGGCAAACACAAGTCCAAGATGGATATGTACTTTCATGAAAAGTTAGTGTACACATTCCATGCCCCATATTACGATTTCAATGGGTGGTATTAGCACTACGTGCTCATTCCCTTGGAGAAGGAAAAGGGGCATGCACAACCATGGAATCTGAGAGTAATAGCTTGCTGCAACAATGGATGATCACCAAGTCTAAGGGAATCATAAGGATCAGGTGGATAAAAACCATAATACTGCGGATTGGATTCAGGATACAACAATTATTTTGTTCATGGATGCTGAGACATTTGGCGCACATATGGTACACATTTTTAGAGCACCAATTTTCTCATAAGCTATGACAATCACAACAGGGCATTGAATGGACATAATGGAAGCATTTTCAACATGACATCTCTTACATCAATACATAAGAGGAGAAATGCTACTATAATTACAAGTGTAGCATAGAGAAGAAGAGACACTTCAAACACAATACAATGGTACAGGGCAATGAAGGCCTCAACTGAAAACCAAAAACAAGAAGATAATGCGGAGCAACTTATGATGGAACACTACGATAAACAAGCACATTCAAATTCAGAAATGGACTACATTTGTAATAGATTAGTGTTTAAGTTAGTTTTATTCTTCTTACTCTAGTTTAGTTCAGTGTGTAATGTCAAGTTTGGGTCATCTAAAACCAAATTTGATAATAGGACCTATGTAGAAATCAATGCTTATCGTCTTACATGCAGTAAGGCTAACATGCACCTGTAACCCATTTTTCTATTTTGATATATATAAAAACTATCCCTAGGAGCTTTCCTAGCGGATTGCCAAAAACAAAAAGACAGGATTTCTGAAATGCTGAAGTGCAGAACCTAGAGACATGATGTCTATATAAAATGCAGAACCTGTAGGCATGGTTTCTATATGCAAAAATGCAAAAAATGCAGAACTTGACATGATTTACAGAAGTAAATACGTATGAACATGAGATCTACCCTTATGCATACATGAGTGACCCTCCCCTTTTCAGTATAAACCTTATAAGTTATTATAAATTATTACAGCCTAGAATGAATAAAGTAAAGGAAAAATAAATTACATCAGAAAGCTAAAAATCCGAACCAAGGAGAGCCTGATTCAGACTTCTATCTGAAGCATGAAGTAAACCAACTCCAAAGGATCAATTCCAAAACCTTTATCTTATTTGGGATGTGTCAGAGTTCCATAAGAGTCTCAAATGGACTCCGGCCAGTTCTTACACCAAAATATATTGTCGAATTGAATTATAGTGTAGTGTGTAAGGTGAAGGGCCAACCATCAAATGTCCAAGTTCAGATGGAGCTCAAGGTCCCAAAGCAAGGCTTATAGGAGGGGGGAAGAACTTAGAATCCAAGAGAGAGTGCAAGTGCACATATGGGATTTTAGGGAAAGCCAAGACAGGCTGGTGGTCATACCCAGCAATGAGGAGTGCTGGCACACCCCAACTATCCTATTAGCCACATTGTTTGGGAGTTAGGATCCCTTAAACGATCAAGTCCAGACATGAGCAACAATTTGGATGTTGTCATGTTCTGAACTTAAACTCAAAACACATAGAGGGGAATAGAGGCACAGGGATTCACAGTAGGAACATGTTCAAAGTAATTAACATTGCTGATTAACATTAAACATAGGTGGTAAAACAGACAGGGGTGTAGGGATTCACAGTAAAAACATATGCAAAGGAATTGACTTGCTAATTAACATTAAACATAGGTAGTAAGCTGACAAGGATGTAGAAAAAGTAAACATATTGGGATGAGGCTAAAAACTAAATTAGAACATACCAGTTTCAGGGAAACAAGAAGAGAAAAGCAGTAGTAAATCCAAATTGCCAGCAAACAGCCAAGAGATCTCAGAAGAGAGTGGAGTTGAATTGAGAGTGTAAGGCTATTGAAATAGAAAGTGTTCCGTAAGTGATGTGTGTAAAAAATATCGAAATCCAAGTCATTTTAAAGTGCAGAAGGGTCATACCCATTATAGTGCAGAAAGGCAAGTAGAAATAGGTAAGAAAATAGTTTGGAAATCAATTACACAAGGTCTTCTTCAATTAAGGGATTCTGATTTCAAACGGGTAAAACAATTAAGGAAAGAGTTTGATCAAAATATTTTCCAAAGTAGTACAATAAGGGCAAATACACAGAAAATTATTTAAGGAAAGCGTTTGATAGCAACACGGTTTGTGCAAATAAGGAAAAGCAATCAATCAACAGCTAGTAAAATCAGTATTAAGTTTTGGTATGAATGAGTCCAACCAGAAAAGGTGAAAAAAGGTTTAATTAAAGGAAATCAGTAACAATCAATCGAACCTTATTAAAAGGAATTCTGAATCAATCACAAGTTGGCAAAATCTCTTTTGAAAGGAGAATTCATCATATATAAAGTGTAAATACATGTGAGTCAAGAAAGAACTGTCGTGCTAATTACAAAAGCCTAGCATAGAAAAGTTCAGTGTCACAAACAAAGTCTCAAATTCAATACATAGACTCAAAATTAGTTTGAGAGAGTCAAGGGTTCCATAACAGAACCCTAGTCCACACAAGATCAAACTCGTCAAAAACCCTAAACCCTAGGGTTTCCAACTCGAGTAAGATGCAGAGACGAGGAGTCAAGTAATCAAAATAGGCTCAGAGGTCTCTTTTAGAGACTCATGAGAAAATAAACAGATACAATAGCAAATTCGAAGCAAATAGAGTGAAGAAGCTGATTTAAAACATACTGAGTTTAGCAGGAACACGTTTTAAGAAAAGTTTGGAAATTAAACAAGTTCAGAAGAGAAAAAGTGGCAGTATAACACTTAGGAAAACAATAGAGTAAACATGTGTAGAGAGAACTCAAACAAAGATCAGTGGAAGCAAACAAAAAATTAAGAACTCAATAGGAAATACATACTGTAGATGAACACAAAATACTGGAACAGTATAGCAAAAGAACATATAGGAAAACAAAGCAAGATGAATAAGTGAGCATGGAGTAGAAACACAGTAGAACACAAAGCACAAAAAAATCATGTATAGTACAAAGAAAGTAGAAGAAAAACATATGCGTGGTAGAAAAGAAAACATATGAACATAGTATAGGCAAATACACATAAAGAAAAGAAAAGGAAGAATTAGAAAGACATTTTGGGGAAAACGTTTAAGAACTCAAATAGAGCACAGACACATGCCAAATCTTAAAAATAATCAGAGAGAACCTCGAGTAGCTGGTGTTTAAGAGAAACCCTAGAATGTGAAAGGCTTGGAAAAGTCTGATCCCGAGTCACATAGGCTCGAAATGCTTTGAATGTGACAGAGCATAGCCGAAGAGGCCTCAAAACCCTGGATTTGAGAAGATCTAAAAAGACACCATCGAGGTCAGGCCTCAAGACTTTGAGTACCAAGAGTTTTAGACTGAATGGAGGTGAGTACATGCCAGCCATAACCTGAGAAGCCATAGATTCTGGTGAGGTTATGGTCGGAGAGGATGAGAGGGGCTAGGGTTTCATGGAACATTCGAGAGAGTTTGAGAGAGGAGAGTATTCAATGGGGGTTGACTAATTGAAATGAGGGGATTAGGTTAGGGTATGGGAATTAAAAAAATAATGAGTAATCATGGCCGTTGATCAAAATGATCAACGACTTGGATTAAAAGAAAGGACCGGGTGGATCGGGGAAACGGGTTAAGGGGTTGGGTTAAAATTGAAATTGGACCGGTCCAACTGGGGGTTAAGATTGAGTCAATTGGAGGGTCAATTTTGGCTATAATTGAAACAAATTGGGCTATATGTTAAATAGCCAGTCTTTCCCTTTTTTATTTTAAAAAAATAATAAAAATAATTTTAAAAACAAATTAAAAGTACTGGATCAGTCAATAATATAAAAATATTAATTGAAAAATATCAGAACCAATTTTATAATTATAAAAAACTATTAAATCTTAAAGTAGGCTAAAATTGCAATTATATGCAATTTAGATTTTAAAATACCAAATAAATTGTTAAAAATATATAAAAATTACCTTAACTATCATATAAATATGAAAATAAAATAAATTATTCACCAAAATTAATGATTTTGAGAACAATTATTGACTTTGTACTGCTAAAATGGACACTAAATGGATTTTAAATTTTTTTTAAAAATTGAAAAAAATATTAAAACACCCGGACATGCTTATATATGCATATGTTATATTTTGAAAGTATTTTGTATATATAAAAAATGCATAGTAAAAATTGGGTATCAACAAGTATGCCTAAGTGTTTTAGTAGTTTTCCCAATTTTTAAAAAAAAATTTAAATCAATTTATTATCCATTTTAGTAGTATAAAAACCAATAATTATTCCCAAAATTATCATCTTGGTGAGTAACTTATTTTTTTTTTCATATTTATACCAAAATATAGCTAGAATTAATTTTTATACATTTTTATAAATTTATTTGGTATTTTAAATGTCAAATTGTATATAATTGCAATTTTAGCCTATTTTGAGAATTAATAGCATTTTATAATTATGAAATTATTTTTAAATTAATATTTATATATTATAATTGATCTAGTACGTTTAATTTGCTTTCAAAATCATGTATACTATTTTTATAAAATAAAAAAGAAAAAATTGACTATTTAAAATCTGGCATCATTTCGTTTCAATTACAACCTCATTACATTTCGATTATAGCCACATTGACCTCCCTCACTGACCAAATTTTAATCCCAACCGGACTAGCCCAATCCCATACCCTCAAACCGTTTTAATTACCTGACCCAACGCCTTTTTGATCTGGACTGTTGATCTCTGAGATCAACGGCTCCTATCCATCCTTCCATAATTAAACCTAAATGACTACCCTAATCCCCTCATTCTCTTCTCTCAGCCACCCCCACCCACTCTCCTCTCTCAAACTCTCTCGAAGGTTCTTGAAACCCTAATCGCCTTCTACCATTTTCAACCGCAATCTCACGGGAATCCATGGCCTGAGAGGCCATGGATGGCCAACACTCACCTCCCTCTGCTCTTGAATGTTTGGTGTTCGAAGTTGCTAGGTCTGACCTCGAGGGTGTCCATTCAGATCTTCTTAGATTCAAGGTTATATGGCTTCTCCGGCTTTCCTCCGACATTCCAAAGCATTTCAAGCCTGGTTCTGACTCATTCGAATAAAACTTGTGCATACCATTCTGGCATGAATGAGCACACCATCGATGAATGCCTCTCCCTGAAGGATAAGATCCATGCTTTGATTGACAACAACATCATTGTGGTAAAGGAGCCAGCCCCGAATGTCTGCAATAACCCTCTACTAGACCATAAGGGTGGAGATGTTCATATGATTGAAATAGAGGATGATTGGGATACCAAAAGGATCAATCAGTTTGATCACAGAAGGCAACGATCCAAAGAAACAAACAGTCACCCTTAATCCGATTGTAGTCCAGATTCAGTCTTTTGAAGATCCCAAGGTGAACATGTCCATGCCACTTGAGTTTGAAACACCAGCCTCTACAAAGACGCCAACACCAACTGAGGTCTAGTTTGGGTCCCCAAAGACGCCTGTACCATTTGAAGTTGCTATATTACCTTCCAAAGCAACGGTGCCCATTCCGGTATCAATGAAAACCATAAAACCATTCCACACAAAAGCCATACCATAGGACTACACAGCCGAGGCAAAAAGGAAGGGGAAAGCCAAGTTTGGGGAAGCAGTTGCAGCACATGGTATGATAGGAACCGGTAGGGTTTATACCTCAGAACACCTGGCTGAGTCGAGTAAGCAGACCTCCGGTCGACAAGCCATTACTGAAATTGGGCCCGATGATCTTTGGAGAAAGATACAAGCAAAGGAATACGCAGTCATTGATTAGCTGAACAAAATACCGACGGAAATTTCTATCCTTGTTTTGCTACAGAGTTTCGATGCACACAAGAATGCTTTGTTAAGAGTGTTGAGTGAGGCATATGCACCGAGCAACATCACCGGAGGAGAAATGGCAAACATGGTAGGTCAGGTATTGGAGAGCCACAAAAGCACTTTCCACGAAGATGAGCTGCCATCGGAGGGATGGAGTCACAACAAGGCATTGCACATCACCGTACAATGCGAAGATTATTTTATCACTCAGATCCTGTACGATGGGGAGTCCAGTCTCAACATTTGTCCACTAGTGACACTCAAGACATTGGGGAAATGGTTGCATGAAATCAAGGACCGGGCCATCAACGTTAAGGCTTTTGACGGGTCTCAAAGGTCTACTATTAGGGAAATTAGCTTGTGCTTGCAAATGGGGCCTACTTGGTTTGATTGTTGATTTTTAAGTGATAGGCGTGCTAACATATTACAATTTGTTATTGGGATGACTATGTATTCATGCTGCCGGGGCCGTGGCATCAACACTACATCAGGCAGTGAAGTTTGAGTGTAATCACCAGGAGGTAATCATTCATCACGATGGTAGCAAACTCATATATAGTTTCCAGACCATCCTAACAATTGGAGGAAGAAGAAGGATAGGCGGGGAAACGTACCATCACATCAAACGAGTCAATGCCGTCGATAAGGATAAGTAGTGGGACAACAAAATTGAAAGCATATTAAACTTGAATGGGTATGAACCTAGCAAGGGGCTTGGCAAGAACCTCCAAGGAATCGCTAAGCCCATAAAGCTCAAGAAACACGGCACCACCTTCAGATTGGGATATGAATATATCTTGTAAGAATTCAATGAATGGTTGCCACCCGCGCGTGGTCCTTACTATCCATATATGTTCTTCTGTGCCTTATCTTTCTACTGTGTTTATACACCATGCTTACATGTTCGTCCTACTTTGTTTTTCCTATATGTCATGTTGATATATTTTTTCTGGTATTTTGTATTCTCTTACTGTATGTATCTCTTACGGAGTTCTTAAGTTCTTTGTTTGCCTTTTTACTGGACCTTGTTTGAGTTTTCTTTAAACATGTTTCTTCTACTATTTTCTTATGTGTTATACTACCTCTTCTCTCTTCTAGACTCATTTAAATCCAAGGTTTTCTTAAACATATTCTTTCTACCCCCACTATGTTCCAAATTAGTTTATTCACTTTGTTGTTTCAAACTCTCTATTGTATCTGTTTGTTATTTATCTCATCCTCTCTGTATATTATTCGAGTTGGAAACCCTAGAATCTGGGGGTTTTGATGAGTTTAATCTTGTGTTTGGACTAGGGCTCTATTCTGGAACCCTCGACTCTTTTAGACTCATTCTGAGTCTATGAGCTAAGTTGAACTTCTGTGTTTGCAACTCAGTACTTTTTCTTTGCTAGACTCTTCTACTGATTGGTATGGCAGTTATTCACGCTTGAGCATGACTGTATGTTTTATATGTGTAATGAATTCTTTCTTTAGAAAAGGTTTTCCAACTTATGATTGATTCAGAATCCTTTTATTTAGGTTTAATTGATTGTTACTGATTTTTCTTTAAGTAAAACCCTTTTCTACCTTTTCTGACTGGATTCATTCATACCAAATTCAAACCTTGGGATTTACTGGCTGCTTAATTGATTTCCTTTCCTTATTTGAACAAACTGTGTGCTGTCAAGACTTTTCCTTAAATATAACTCTATGTATTTACCCTATTGCACTACTTTGAAAAGATGTTTGATTGGTCTCTTTCCTTAATTTCTTTTACTTGTTTGAAATCAGAATCCCTTAATTAAAGGGAGATCTTTTGTCACGACCCCAGTTCACCCTCCATGAACATATCGTGATGGCACCTAGTTCCTACGACTAGGTAAGCCTAACAATGCGGAAGATAAATCATAATTGCGGAAGAAATAAATAAACTGAACCAGTGAAATAAAAATGGTGTTTAAGGTGCCGCTTGGCACGTACCATAACAATTCTCGAAACTAACAACATTTCCCAAAATCCGGAAACTCACAAATCACAAGTTAAGGGGATACATAAGAGGCTCTGACTCAAGAATATCTATACAAAGGAGAAAATACTGAAAGAACTATACTTTTTTTTTCTTTTTACAGAAAGCTGGAAAGGGACTCCTCGGTCTGCGGACGTAGAAGATATACCTTGAAGTCTCTACCGATACGCCTCCTTCCAAGGCTAACAGAACTGAACGGGAGTACCTGTATCTACACAACAAAAATGTGCAGGAGAGTAGCATGAGCACACCACGGCGGTTCCCAGTAAGTATCAAGACTAACCTCGATGGAGTAGTGACGAGGAACAGTCGTGACACCTACCGACCAATAACAGAAAAATCATATGAATAATGGTAATGACCTATAAATATGTAAAGACTACAGGAATGACCAAGAATGCCACAACTCGCAATAAGATATAACACAACAATAAACAACAAGAATATAATAAACGATGATATAGAATGATGGCAAAAATCACAAAGCAAGTACTAAGGTCACAGCACAGTAAGGAAGAAAACAAGTCAATAGCTCATATCCTGCAATGATGTTTCACAAGGGCCTTATTCAACTCTTCCCACAGTTTCATCGATTCTCGGACAACCCACAACTCGTATAATATCCAGCATCTGAAATCTAACAATTGGCATCCTGTGCCCCATCAATC
>MU705206.1:10442-36869 GCA_026770625.1 Nicotiana glauca
GTGCAGAGACATCAATAGGGACAAGGACACTCCCCTCTTAGAGATATGTTTTACCGATCCATCCACATCTCAATACATTCTCCTAACAAGTCCTTGGGCAATCCACTCGGACTCAATGGTGGGATCTATCCCTCCTTACATGCCTCAAATTCGCGGATTATGGCATCAAGGTTACCAATGTTGAGAATAAGACTTAGAGAGACCTCGGGGATGATGTCTGAGGTTTTCAACCAGCTCATCCAGCCTTGTTCCTTATCCTCGTCATTACTAGCGAAGAACGATTTGCTCGATTGAAGTTGGAGCTTGATCAACCCTCGGAAAAGTCGAGGCCGATACAATCAGATGAGGTGATTGAGGGTGAACTCAAGTGCCTCAGCCTTGCTAAAGAAGTAGCAAACCATAATCACTATATGCCAGACAGACGGGTGGATTTGGCCGAGGGTGACTTGATATCTTTTGTAGAAGTCAATCACGACTTGATTGAGGGGACGTATTGAGAAAGGGTAAGTGTAAACACTTAAGAGCCCCTTGCCGCCCCTATCTTCAAAAGGGGCCCGTCACTTCGTTCGTACCTTCTTGTCTTAGTCTTCCAACTAAGCAAAATGGCCTTGCCGCCCTACCACTAGCAGAAGCTAAGTGCTTACATGAGTGGTAATTCTCTCCTCGGGGTCGGGGATTAGTACCACGACCTCGCCCCCCCAACCGTAATCTTTCTTCACGGCATTGAGATGCTTATTCGTTATTGAACTGATATATCAGTATAAATGCTCGCATCGTTAAAGGATTGCAGGGGGGATTTTCAACGTTGAAGTCTTTCTTTGTAACACAAGGGTCGGGAAATAATTTTGTGAAGGTCCGACCGAGAAGAGGACGAGGAAGTTTCTCCTTTTGAGGAACTATCTTTGAAGTCTTCGTAATTAATTCGAGTTAGAAGAAGAGGAGATAGGTGGAGTTTAGTATTTTTTGACACTAAAAGGAACGTATGTAACGAGTAATGAGAGAGAAGAGGTGAAGAGAAGGAAACATAAAATTGAATTGGAGGTGGTTTCAAGATTAAACAACCCTATTAAATGACCCAACTCGGATTCCCCACCTACCCTCTTTAATATTGGCCGTTGATCATTCAGATTAATGGCCGATATTCGTCCTTACCATTTTTAACCCTGAAAGACCCCTACACCTAAATCATGTCCCACCACTCGCCGCCTCTGAATCCCTTTCCCTCTCAATTCATTCTGAAACCTCACCTGAATCCTAGCTGCTGCCCTCTAATCCCACCATAATCCACCCTAATACCTTCCTAATCCATGGCCCCTCGTGGTCATTTAAGACGAGTATCAGCTCTTGGGTGTTTGTTTCGGTGGTTTCATGGCCAGACCTAAAAGAAGTCTGGTCCAGTCTTTGCTTGACTATTGTTCATGGCCTTTCTCCGGCCATCCGCGACCTTTCTCCGGTCAGTCATGGCCTTTCAAGGCCGATCCTTGACTTTTTCTGATTAGACCGTTAACTTTCAAAGTCATTCTCACTTTTCTGGGTTCTCTGAAACCCTAATCTCTAAGGCCTTTCGATTTCTTTTAGATCTATCTTATATTTGTGCTTACTATGAATTTTTTAAGTGTTTCTTGAAGGTTCTCTGACTTTTCTTTCAAAATGACTCTTCACTTTTCAACGATTAGGGTTTTCCTTTATCTTTTTCAAAAGACCTCTTCTATGATTTTAATATTGTTTGTGATTTTGCTATGTTTAAAATGATTTTCTCATATTATTCTTCTATTTATTTAATCATCTTAAAACCCTAGTTCCTTTTAATCTTATCCGAGTTCTGAAATTGATTATTTGAATGTGTACTTGTTGTTTATTTCTGACTCTCTTTTCCTTGTTTGACTTGTTTGATTTTGATTATTTACCATCTTTTAAACTCGGCTACTGCTGAAGCCCAAAATTTCTTAGAATTTTTCTTACTTACTATTCCTATAAGACCTTTACTTATTTTTGATCTCTTACCCGATACTATGTTCTTCTTCACAGTTGATTCTATGTGACTATTTAACTTACCCGACTAGTATGCTTTGAATATTTTCTTGTTGCTGAACCCTAGCTTACCCTTACTGCTACTATATATTTGTGTTATCTCTTTTGCCAATGTGTTTGGCCTCACATGTCTGATGCTCTATTTATATACTAAAGTGCAGAATCATGTTTTGATTGATCTTGTGACTGATTGCAAAAGCTTTTCATTTATGAACCCTAATTTCAGTCGCCTGTTTGAAATTGATTGATTCCTTTCCCTTTACTGTGAGTTTTTACTTTGCTGAATCCTTTCCTAAAATAAGCCTATTTTTGTACTTAGACTTGATTTTTTACTTCATGCTTTTACTGCCTCTTATATGGCATTAATCAATTTGTCCAAAACTGATTTTCTTCCTTAATTGAAACCCGTTAAACACTGATTCCTTAATTAAAGGGAATCACTTATGTTAATTGATTCTAACTTGTGATTGTTTCCATGTCTGTGTCAAGACTTTACTGGTTACCTTATTTTTCCTCTCGTTTTCAAAATTATAAATACCCACCTCCTCTCTCTTTAAACACAACTAGCAACTTAAGTTCAAAAACGCACACTTACCCTTAAAACTCTATCTTTCTTTACTGCTACTTGTGCTATTGCTTTGTCTAGCTGGCTGAAAGCCAAGGCTAGACTATGGATTCTTGTTTGCTTTACCTTTTTGAACTTTGCTTCCCTAATGGTATGTCCTAGATTACTCTTTCAAGCATTAACAACACCATGTTTCTTTAATTGTTTCAACTTCTCTCATACTTGTCTACTACTGCTTATGTTTCTACAATCAAGTTACACTACTGGCATGCAAAAATATGTTCCCGTCCCCTTTTAGATTAATGTTTCTCTATGTACGTACTCTGTTAGTCGCTTCTTATGTGATTTTCTGACTTATGAATCCGAAATCACCTCTATGTGTTTGTGTCCCTTTGGTTGGTTTGTGGGCAGGCCAGCATCATCTATTGTTGGGTATGACCAAACCTGACCCTTTCTGGGGTCATATGCTTCATATAATTGTATTCCCAAAACCCCTCGACCCCTTTATGTAACTGATGATTCTATGTATTTTGAATTTCTACTACGACTATTTTCAAATCACCCTCTAATGCTTACTATTTCCAACTCAGTTTTAATCAATCTCTGTCCTACACTTTCACTATATTCTTAGAACCTAGAGCCTTGCCTTGGGACCCTTGAGCTTCCTCTGAACTTAGACACGTGAGGGTTGGCCTTTCCGCACTGCACTCATTCCTGTCTGGTTTTGCAAACCTGGGTGTGAGCACTGCCTAGGGTCCCTTGAGACCCTTAGGGAACTTTGACACACCCAGGTATGAGAAAGGCTTTGAACACCATGGTCAAGATCATGCTTCTTTTGGTTGTAATTCTCATTTATATACTTCTTTTGTAATTTAAGTATCTTGTTTGTATTATAACAAATATTGGGGTTGTCTAGTTAAAAGGGATGGGGTAATTATGCATGTTTTAAAGGTAGATATCATGCTTATAGGATTTTTTTAATTCTTCATATTTTACTCCTACACTTAGATATCCTGCATTGTTTAATAAATTCTTTATATTTTACTCCCACGCTTAGATATCCTGCCTATCAGATATGTTTTTAATAAGTTCTGCATGTTTACTTCCACACTTAGATATCTTGCCTATAGGATCTGTTTTTAATAAGTTCTGCACGTCTTCCTCCACACTTAAAAACCATTCTTATAGAGTCTAATATCTATAATCAGACATCAATTTACAAAGGTTAAAATAAACTTCGAAATTAGATGTCATGCATATAAGGTTAATATCAATATTTTATAGAAATCATGCATATAGGAATTTCGTTGTGATCAAATAAATCCTGCCTACTCCACTTCATTAGATACCATGCCTATAGGACCAAATCAACCTTTAATACTAGATACCATGTCCGTAGGGATTAAAATTAGCAACAATAGAGATTATGTCTATAAGATCTGAAACGAGTTTAGTTAAAAATCAATTTGACTCGTACTGTTTGAATCAGTTTAAACAACTTACTCCTTTCATTAATGCAGTTTAGAAAGCATGCTTATAGGATCCAAATTGCTCGATTAAAACTGTTACAGCTTTGCCATTTTGATCAGTAATAGACATCATGCTTATAGGATATCATCTATACACACCTAGGCAAGCCTTAGGTAATAATGATAAAACTAAATCCGCCTTTGTTTAATTAGCAACTACAACTAGCATGCATGCCTGATTCGGGCTTCTTATCTGAGTTATGTAATAAATTGGTCTTCTTCAAAAACTAAAATTCCCATGTCTTAATACTTTAAATTCTTACCCTGAATGTATTTTTTGTCATGCTACTTATGTTTTTTACTTGAGGAGGTATATATGAGCCTCTTATTTGTTTACATGCTCCCCCTAATATGCAGTCCTATGTGTTTTGAATGTCGCCTTAGTATTTTTATCTTTTAAATCTAAGAGTCAGCCTAATATTCCCCTCTCTTATCGGAATAGTAGTCATAACTTCCTCCGGTACTGATAGGAACGGGACGGTTAATAGCATGCAATAGAGATCGAGATCAATCCGCGCTTTAATACCTTAACGGGGTGGGAAGGGTAGATATGGATATGATGACCGGTGCACTAATACCACGTGTAGCACCTCTTTTGAGGAGTGATTACCGGGTATTGCATTGATGTGATCCATATTACAAATAAACCTAGGACCCCTTTACATTCATCAATATGCTTAATTATAACTCTTTTCAAAAAAAAAAAATATTATTTAATAGTTTTCAAGCACTTGAGTATTTAAAACCCCCTCTTATTTGAGCCCTGTTTGTTTTACTTATTAATTGCACAAATTCACAAAGAACTATATGGCCTGGAACCACACTACTGGATCCTGATGGGGGCCTAACACCTTCCCTTGGAATAATTTCAAGCCCTTACTCTATCTCTTGTTATCAAAAAAATGTAATTGTAGTTAAACCCCATGGGTGTCCTAAAGCACCTTAAAATCGTTAGGTGGCGACTCTTCAAAAATTGCAAAACCCCTTTTCTAAAATGAAAGAGTTGTCCCAACAAAGATGTCACAAATCCATTTCCGCGAAGGAAAAAGGGGGGCACGACAACATGGCGACTCTGCTAGGAATTTTTTTAGGCTTTTACCATTTCAGATTGTTTTGTAAATTTGTACCTCTCCTTATATGCGATTATCTATTTATTTACTTTAAGCATTTAATTTCTTCTTTAAAAATCAAAACTGACATATCTTTCTTGTTTTCTTTCCTTTATTGCTTTAAATTATGAAACTGCTGTATTTATTGCTTTCTTAATGTGCAAATACATGTCAACATATTTTTCATTATTTCACAATCATGCTCAGTATCATATTCCACTCGTGCCAAAACAAATATATAGCAACTTATAATGAGTGGTTGCACTCTACCTATATCATTAACCCCCTAAATTCGGAAAGGCATATTTGCGGGGGAAAACTAGTCGATCAGTAGAGCAGTCGATAGTTCCGAGCCTTCCCCCTTGAGTTGTCCTCTCAAGGGTACCAGTCTAAAACCCCACAGAAACCTTACTCTGTTTAATTTGAGCATACATCATGGTCAAACCTAGTCGGATCAGTTATGTTGTCCGCATAATGATCCTTTAAGATAGCCTTGTCCAAAAGTCCACTAGGTTGCCCTAAACCCAAACGGACATCATCAAGTTCTGTGCATTTATTTGGAGAACTAAATGCCTCATGCTAATTGTTGATTTTATATAGAGAGTCTGTTGGGGGTAGGATCTAGCCCTTCTATTTTGCAGATAATGAGGCATGAAGTCCCCAAATTCGTTATGGTGACCAACATCCACACAAGATTTCTAAGCTGGTGGAAGGATTTACACTTTAGTGATCAAATTCTCGTCAGAAAATATCTGGGAAATCTACCGTCCCTCCTGGATATCCAACCCAATAACATGATCACAGAGGCTGCCACATTGTTTTGGGATTGTGAAAGGACCATATTCCGCTTTAGGGATATTGAAATGACACCTTTGCTGGAAGAGATAGGAGGTCTGGCCAGTCTAGTATGGGAAACTCCGGGCTTGCTAATGCTTGAGAATCGGAAAGGTAGGGGCTTCCTTAAAATAATGGGTTTGAAGAAGAATAAAGAATTAACATGCTTGAAGGATTCATACATCCCTTTTTATTACTTGTATGAAAGGTATGGTCATAGCGAATCTTACCATACCTACTCTGGCGAGTTTGCCATCACATCATTAGGACACATCCATTGCTGGGTTTTCGTCTTTATATTCTTCTTCTTGGGTCTGATTCTATTCCCGACTAAGAAGGGCAGAATTCGTACTAGGCTAGCTATGGTAACCAAAACCCTAATAGAAGGGATTGAATGACAGGCGTTCAACATCGTACCCATGATTATCGGAGACATATACCGAGCCTTGGAGAAGTGTCAATGAGGGGAAAAACACTTTGAAGACTGCAATCTATTACTCTAACTCTGGCTCATGGAACATCTCCAAAAAGGCGAATATCGATAAGAAATCCGGCGTAGGGACTGGGATGATCATATAGCTTTCCATTACCCAAAGCGAATGAATTACATCCCCAACATGTTCGCTCAGCCTGAGGATGCTAAAGGATTGGCTGAGCTATTTGATAATCTGACCAAGCAATGAATTCAATGGATGTTCGAATGGTTTCCAACAGAGGAGTTCATCGCTCGATCAAGAGATTCACCTTTACTGATACTAATTGGTCTCAGGGGGACACACCCTTACATCTCTCTTCGAGTTATGAGGCAAGCTGGTAGGAAGCAAGCTACACCCATGGTAGACAAGATGAGCCATTTCCAAGCTGATTTCCAAGATGATGATAGTCCTTACAAATGCCAAGCACAACACATGTGGCATTGCAAGATGGTAATGGGGAGAGACACCATAGAGCTAGATAGGTATCATGCTGGCTGTACTCCTTTCTATCCAAGTTGGTTGGAAGAGAATCATGATGCTTTGGGCCAGCCAGGGTTTATTCGAGGGCACAGGATTATACACGAAGTGGTCGAGGCGCAAGTCAAGAATAACCAGTCGCACAAGAGGATTCGTGAGTGCGAAAGTGAACATCGCCAAATACAAGAGTCCAACCAGAAGCTGATCGAGGAATGGACAAACATGGCTACTAACATCAACACAAGGCTAGGATACTTGGAGCGAGGCATAGTGGAGTTGGAAAGAAAGTTTCTCAAAAGGCTTGAAGATTGTCAAGAGGCTAAAGGGGCTGAAGGTGAATATCTAGCTAGAGCGCACCTATTGCTAGGACTTCTCAAGTTGGGGAAGCTGTTAGAAGGAGGCAAGGATACCGAATCTGGGGAAGGTCCTTCTAGGACCAAGTAGATAGGAGTTTATTTTTTCACTTTATAAATGTAATAAGGCCAATGGCCATTAGCGATTTTTATTTCTTACTTATTTAGTGTCGTTTTGGGATTCGTCTATTTCTTATCAATAAAATGAGGAACTTAGTATTCTAAGTTCTCCAAATCAATCTGCTGCTAGGCCTACCTCGGGAACAACGAGGTTCCCCAATTAGGACACCTTTTACATTCCTGCACTACGTGTTTAAATATTGTAATATGTTTTATGATCCTCACTAACTTGATTACCTTTTATGTTTTATCTTTGTTATTCCCCTCCCCAAAGGTTAGTTCGTGCACTCTGGCAACATCATCTTATTCCACGAGATCCAGGGGCCCTCCACCCACTCCTCCTCTAAGTCTGTTAAGAACAAGAACAAAGGCAAAATGGAAGATTTGAACATCAGGAAAGAGAACACAAACAACAGAGGCCACTGATGGACATGGTATTAAGGTTCCCAATGAAAATGAGTCACCACTTGAGCAGAAATTATTGAAGTCTCAGGAAGAGCTCAACCAGGTCCAAAATCCGGCCAACCTATCCTTCTCCCTCAGCACCCTAGACACCAACTTCCCCAACATTCAAAATCCCACACCTCCGCAAAAGCAACCGAATCATCCCACTTCTCCAATAAAGAACTAATGCAACACTTTCCACACTCCAAACAATGTCCTACTACTTATCACCGAACCATAAAACTCCACAAATGACCATTTCCACACCCACATGCCAGGCCACCACAACGATCCTTTCTACATGGTGACCATGCTGCTCTCCACTCAACCTATATCTTGCACACCTGAGTCCGATAAAAAGGATCTACTCATCAGAAACTTGGCTAAAGAACTTAAAAAATTAACCAGCCAAATTCAAGGCATTGAAGGAAGTAAAAAAATAAAGGGGTTAAACTATGAAGACCTCTGCATACAACCTGATATTCTAAACGTCAATACACACAAAATGGGGGGGGGGGTGTTTGTGTGGTACCCAATTTTCACACTAGAAGAACCTGGTTCTTCTAGATCTACTTACTACTGCTGTTTATGGAATTAAAAGTACATAAAATAAATAACACAGAGATTTTTACGTGGAAAACACCTGGCTCAAAAGGTAAAAAAACCACGACCTACAACTCAGAAGGATTTTCCCAAACTTTCACTAAAATCACTGAACCAAAACAGCATTTCCAAAACTTTTTGTAAACCTAAGGATTAACTCTAATCTCTTTGTAGCAACCAGCCTCTAACTGCTGCGACAACTTCAAGTTGACTCTAACTTGAATACTCAAAATACCTATACAATTGCTTCTAGATAAAGTTGAAAGGTACAATATAAAAACACTTACTACAAATTGAACTAGAAATAAAGAAAGACACATAAAACTCTTTATGGAGCTGGTTCTTCAATCTGGTTCATGTAGCTTCTGGTTATCACACTTGAATAACACACGAATTGCTTGCAAAAAGCCTTGCTATTTTGCTCTCACTTCACGTTTAACTTCTGCATTTTTGTGCAACACTTTAATGTGAGAACATCATGCAATTTATAGAGTTAGTAGATGAAGAAATAACTAGAGTTCTGATGCAATTCTTCCTTGGTGGAATAGTTCTAGTTGATTTCAACTTCTAACTCCTTCCCTATCATGAATAGTGTTCTCTTTGATTAAGGAGTCCATCTCCTTATCAATTATGCAACCTTTTCGATCAGGAGATATTAAATACACTAAGTTAAGCTTATCTCCATCACGTGCAACCCACATGCTCAAATCTGCCCGTTTTTGTCCACCTGAGGGATGGACCACTGGATGGACCTGGTTCATCATGAGTTTCTTTGTCAGTCTTCAAAACTAACCTTTACTTGGGCCAACAAATTCCCCCTTTTTGATGATGACAAAATCTGTGCTTTTCATAAGCTTAGCCCTGTTTCAGCTGAACATCAACACAATGTTAGAAACATTTTTCCTTTTTATCACTTATCATCAAGAACCGGGTACATTAGGTTATAAACATCACTGTTCAAAGTTTAAACATCACATGTTTAAAGCACAACCTTTTTCCCCTTTTTGGGATCATTGAAAAGTTGCATAAAAAATGTGTGATAACCAGATTTTAAAGCTTACTCCTGGCCACTGGGGCTACTTCAAATGCAAACATGGATTAATCATCATAGATCAAACTAAGAATTTCAACAATCAAAGAAATATGAACAAACAGTTAGAGAAAAAATAGTCAACTTCATTGATGATTGATATGATTCTACCACAAAGCATAAGAAGAAATAAAAATACTAAAAACATGAGCAAAAGAAACAAAACGTCCCGAACTGGGTCACTGGTTGATCTACAGTAGGCTAGAATTTAAGGATTGGAAGAGGTAGGGGCTAGGTTATTTGCTTGGAGAAGTTTCAGCATGTCTTGAAGAATTCCATCATTCTTTTCATTTTCCCTTGCAAGTTCAGTTCTGAGAACATCTCTCTCAGATTCTACCTCAACCAATCGTGTCTTTAACCTTGCTATCTCAATATCCTTTGCCTCACTCTCCTGTACCAAGACTCTGACTTTGCTATTGATAGGTGTCTTTTTAGATGAACCAGGTTCATTAAGAATGACATTGACTTCATAATCGCAAGCAAGCAGAGTATTAACCCCACTTCTTCATAGGTACCTTGAAATGTGCAAGCACAGTTGTGAGAATGAAACCATAGGGAATGTCATGAGTTTTTTGTGCCATTGATAACTCTATAAGTAGGTCTGCGAGGGTTTCCTATTTAGATGGAACAGGTTCATCTACATTTTTTCCAAGTTGAACCAACCCCTCAACAACTTCGCCATACCCACTTCCCCCTGTTTTGCTCACACTCTCTTCTATTTCAGTAAATTCCTCTCCCCAAACACCCATTGCACTAGTTTCTTTTATTATACCAACAGGAGTGGGTGAAGAATCGGCCACTCTTGTCCCCTTTCCCCTCACAGTACTCCTATCGCCCTTGCTCTTTTTTTCATTTTTACCACCAACTTCTCCAGATTATGTAGACTCTATACCTGCTATACACCCTACAAATCTATTCTCCAAATTTGCAGCAACTTTAGAAATTGTCTCAAGAGAAACTTTAGAATCAGAAGATACCTGTTTAGTTTTGAAAGACCTACTTTCTTCCCCTTTAGTAGCAGACTTAAATGAATCTTCAGATTTCTAGGATTCTTCTTCCCTACCTACTTTCAATTGTTTGTTTATTTGCTTGGTGATGAAGGATTTTCAGAGGTGTTTGACATATCTAGGCTAGGGTATAAAAAGAAGAGAATTAGATTGTATTTGGAAGATGAAAGAAGAATGAGAGTTTTTGACGGCTTGAGATAGATGAAGTAAGGAATACACCAAAGCGGATCAATATACAGAGGAATAATTGATGGGGTAGCTACAACTTTTCAGACTCTTTGATGTTTAATTAAACTAAAATTCAATTTTGAAGAGACGTTGGAGTGTATCCCTAGAATCTAGATACTTCCATTCAGTTGGGACTCTTTTGAATGGGACTGGTCCACTTGTAACGGATAAGTCCAAAAGGAGTTTAGTATTTTGTGGGACTCTCTGCTCATGATCCAAATATCATTATTTCAAATTATGCAAAGTGTAGAAAACATACCGTGTTACATTGATGAACCAGGTTCTTCACTGATAATTCTCTTATGTGAGTCTAAATTTTCCAAAATAGAGAAAATATCATTAGAGATTAATGAGTCATTTTAACATATGGCACAAGAGTATACTATGGAAAGTATGAGACTGAGCAATATTTAATCTAATTATACATAATTTACAGACTTTCTAACCAATTTTTTTTCATTCTTTTCGTTTAACCTTGAACTGGACCTTTTAGGTGATCTTAATCATCCCTAATTCCAACATGTTCCTTTGAAAGTGATCTCTATTTAAGCTTTTGTTAAGATGTCAGCAATTTGCTTGTTAGTAGCACAAAACTCCACAATGGCCAACCCTTTCTCATAGTTGTCCCTCAAAAAATGGTGCCTAATATCTATGTGCTTAGTTCTCTTATGATGAACTGGTTTCTTTGTCATACTAATAGCACTAGTGTTATCACAAAAAATAGGGGTGCAACCAAATCAATTCCAAAGTTCAACAATTGTTTTTTTGATCCACAGCAATTGAGCACAACATGAGGCAGCAGCAACATACTCCGCTTCAGCAATAGATAAGTCCTTTGAATTTTGCATTTTGATAGCCTATGACACAAGACATGAACCAAGGAAGTATGACATACCTGGGTTGCTCTTCCTATCAACTAGGAAACCTGAAATCGAGCACAAAGACCTACACTGCACACAAAATGCCAGGTCTGCTAGTAGTGAGATATAAAACAGAACCAATCATTCCCCTATACAAGTTCTGATCAACAGATGAACCAGGTTCATCTATAGCCAATTTTGTGGATGTTGCAATAGGAGTGTCAATTTCTTTGGATGTTCCTTCCTGGTTTTGTTATTAAGGAATAGGTTCATGGACAAGTTCCCTCGAGGTTTAAGGATCAGTTCCTCTCTAGTTAGTTCCCCCTATCATGTTGCCTTGGGTAGAAGAACCTATTCTATCACATGGTCCTTCTTCTGTTGCAGCTTCAGTCTGGGCTGCGATATCATTTAAATTTCTTACTAGCCCAATTGCTTCATCTTCATGTTCCAGCTTATTAGAAAGAATGTTAGTTTTAAATAACATATATATTTTTCTACACACATAGTTCTTTTACTGTATATCTTATAAGCTTTACCATGTGAAGATTATCCCAAGAATACTCCCTCATCACTTCTGGGATCATACTTACCTAGGGAGTCTTTGCCATTATTGTGCACAAAGCACTTGCATATAAATGCCCTAAGATGGGATATATTTAGATTTCTCTCTTTAAGTGACTCATAGGGAAGCTTCTTAACAAGAGATATAGTCATGCAACTTTTTATGATGTAGCATGCAAAAATTCAGCAAACTTAGCATTTTCAAATTCAGTTCCATGGTAGATTGAATTTATGCAAATTGATTAACTAGTTGTTTCTGAGTTTTTCTAACAAAAGAAGTAAACATGTCAGATACTTCATCTTTAGATGTTAAAAATAATGTCCAAGTAAACCTAGAGTAATCATCAACAAGCACCATCAAATATCTTTTACCACCTCTGCTTAATGTTCTCAGTGGACCACAGAGATCCATATGGACCAGTTCCATCATTCTGGTGTTGCTTACCACTTTCTTGTATTTAAAAGGGGATCTTACCTGCTTCCCCCTTGCACAAGCCTCACAAACTTTATCTTCCTTGAACTTGATGTTAGGCAGCCCTATCACCAAATCCTTAGAGACTAATTTGTTGAGTTGAAACAGACTTTCATGTCCAACTCTCTTGTGCCAAAGGAGGGGATCATTGTCCAACACACTTAAGCCAGTGAGTTCATTTTCTGAAAGTGTGGACAAAACTACAATGCATGTATTGTTTACTCGTTTTTCCTGCAAAACAATCTTGTCAATGGTAAGATTAATCACAAAATATTTGGTAGTGGTGAATGCTACTAATTTACCTTTATCACATAATTGTGATACCCTGATTCGACAGTACTTTAGGCCATCTATCAAGTAGACATTCTCAATAGAGTGAGAATCAGTCTTACCTACCTTTCCAAACCCAATGATCTCACCTTTCTTCCCATTTCCAAATGAGACATTACCTCCTTTGAGGTCCTCAAGTGAAAGGAACTGGTTCTTGCTTCCTGTCATATGCTTTGAGCAGCCACTATCCATGTACCATATATGGCTGGTTCCTTTCACTTGGACCCACAAAAGGAAATCAATGGTTAGTCTTAGGAACCCAAACTAGTTTGGGTCCCTTTCTATAGGCAAAAGGGTGAATCAAATTCTTTTTAGCGCAACCTGGCAGCCTATTTTCCCTTTGAACAAATTATTTATTATTTTGACTAGCCTTTTATTTTGCAATACATTCACTTTTATAGTGACCAGTATTACCACAATGTGTGCAAATTTTGTTCTCAGGAAGTGTGAGGTACTTGCTTTTGGGATCCCACTTAGGTGTAGGGGTCCTGTAGCCAAGTCCTCTATTATTGCTACTATGGTGTTGATGTAGCCATGAAGTGCATCGGATGACCTATTCCATTTACAGGTTCTATCTAGCTCGTGCTTAACCTTGTTTAGATCCTCCTTTAGGACTCTTATCTGCTCATCTCTTTTGTACAACTCATATTTCATTTTTCCTACATTTTTTTCTAAAGTGAGTTGTGTGTGATCAAATTCCTTTTTACCAGTTCCTAATTTCAATTTTAGATTTTCAGATTTGAGCTCTAGGACTGTGGTATCAAGTTCATGAACCTGGTTCTTCAACTCAACATTTTTACTATATTTTTCACTAGCCCTAAGTTCTAGATTTTTGCACTTAGCTTTCAGAATCACACACTCCTTAGAAAGATGTTCCTTTTCATTGTTTATAACCTCAAATTTATCAATGAAATCTAGAAGTAACTCAGAGAGACTTTCTTTAGACAAAAATTTAATATTGTCTTTGAGATGAATTATACTTACCTCAGATTCCTCATCGGAATTGCCATAAGTGCTTGTTCATCTCCATCTTCATCTTCTGAGTCATCATCTGAGCTTTCACCCCAAGCAGCAACCATAGCCTTTGTTGATCCTTTGTTCTTCTTGTGATGGACCTGTTCCTTCTTCATGTTCCTTCGTTCAGCTATTTCCTTTTTCCATTCAATTTCCCATTGAGGGCAGTTTTTTTTTTGGTGATCGGTCTTCCCACACATGTAACACCCCTCATTGGTTTGTTTTTCAAGAACCCTTGGTTTGTTGTAGTTTTCACTTCTTGAAGGACCATTTTCTCTCATTATGTACTTCTTGAAATCTTTTGTGATCATGGTTATTTCATCCTCCTCTGGATCAGCACCTTCAGTGATTCTGAATGCCATGCTTCTTTCCTTCTTGTGTGCATCCATCTTCATCGTTTGCCTTCTAAGTCATAGGCAGTGAGATTTCCAATTAGCTCATCCAATTTAAGAGTGGAAATATTCTTTGATACCTGAATAGCTGTGATTTTGCTTTCCCAAGAGAATGGCAGTACCCTTGTCAAAATCTTCTCAACTTTGTCTTCTTCAAGAATAACCCTTCCAAGAGACTTAAGTTCATTTGTTCATCTGGTGAACATTGTAAACATCTCTTGGATGGTTTCCCCTTCCTTTATGGTGAAATTCTCATATTAAGAATACATCAGTGTTCTTCTGGACCTCTTCACTTGAGGTGTTCCTTCATGAGCCACTTTCAAAGTGTCCCAGATTTCCTTAGCAGTGGTACAACTTTGAATTATACTGTACTCGTCTGAACCAAGTCCACACAAGCCATTTCTTGGCCTTTGCATTCTTTTCCCACTTCCTTAAGTCCTCAGCAGTGCAGTCAGCTCTTGTCTTTGCCACATCCACTCCTTTAGCATTCTTCTTTGTAGTTGCCAGAGGACCATCAATGACTATGTCCCAGAGTTCATAGTCTTCTCCTATGATGTGATCTCTCATCATGTTTTTCCACCAAGAGTAGTAGTGGACATTAAAGAGTGGAGGCCTATCAGTAGATTGCCCTTCCCAGTTCCCAGGTGGTGCACTCATGTTGATCTTTTCCTAAGGTGTTAGCCTCTTCAAGGATAACTTGCTCTGATACCAATTGATGTTCTAAATATCAATACCACACAAGGGGGGGTAATTTGTGTGGTACCCAATTTTCGCACTAGCAGAACCTGGTACTTCTAGATCTACTTATTACTGCTGTTTGCGGAATTAAAAGTACATAAAATAAAGAACACAGAGATTTTTACGTGGAAAACACCTGGCTTAAAAGGTGAAAAAACAACGACCTACTACTCAGTAGGATTTTCCCAAACTTCCACTAAAATCACTGAGCCAAAACAGCGTTTACAAAACTTTTTGTAAACCTAAGGATTAACTCTAATCCCGTTGTAGCAACCAGCCTCTAACTGCTGCGACAACTTCAAGTTAACTCTAACTTGAATACTCAAAATACCTATACAATTGCTTCTAGATAAAGCTGAAAGATACAATATGAAAACACCAACTACAATTGAACTAGAAATAAAGAAAGACACGTAAAACTCTTTATGGAGCTGGTTCTTCAATCTGGTTCATGTAGCTTCTGGTTTGCACACTTGAATCACATACAAATTGCTTGCAAAAAGCCTTGCTATTTTACTCTCAATTCACATTTAACTTCTGCATTTTTGTGCAACACTTTAATGTGAGAACATCCTGCAATTTATAGAGTTAGTAGATGAAGAAATAACTAGAGTTCTGACGCAACTCTTCCTTGGTGGAAGAGTTCTAGTTAATTTCAACTTCTAACTCCTTCCCTATCTTGAATAGTGTTCTCTTTTATTAAGGAGTCCTTCTCCTTATCAATTATGCAATCTTTATGATCAGGAGATATTAAATACACCACGTTAAGCTTATCTCCATCACGTGCAACCCACATGCTCAAATCTACCCATTTTTGTGCACGTGAGGGATAGACCACTGGATGGACCTGGTTCATCATGAGTTCCTTTGTCAGTCTTCAAAAGTAACCTTTACTTGGGCCAACACAACAAGATGTCGAACTACCGGAAGGGTACAAACCTCCTAAGTTCGAGATATTTGATGGTACAGATAATCCAAGGGTCAATCTGAGAACATACTGTGACAAGCTGGTCAGGGTAGGAAAAGATGAAAGGATCCGCATGAAACTGTTCATGAGGAGTCTGAAAGAAGATGCTTTATCTTGGTACATCATCCAAGATCATAAGAAGTGGTCGAGCTGGGTAGTGATGGCATCTGATTTTATGGATATGTGATCATGCCCAACTCTAGTCCTAAAAAGGATAAGCGGTCGCTGCAAATATAATCCAGTCTAAAAGTCAGGAGTCAAATCCCACCGATAACTAAGTCCTAGATATATCTTTTTAATATCACTAAAACGATAAGTTTGAACAATTTTCTAAATTACAAAGATTGAGATTTATTTTTCTAACTAATTAACTAGCAAATACTACAAGGCGGTAAGATTTCCAACTAACGAGACAAAGGATTGGAGAATAAATTAAGGAGGTTTAGAGTTATGATTTCCTCAATTGTTGGAATCCTTCTAGCTTTGTTTCCTACGATTTCGCCAATATATTCTCTACCGATCGTGAGCACTTTAGGTGCCGGAATACTCTCTTGAGCAATTACAATAATTTACTAGACATATTCTCTCGAGCTATGCTAGCTGGCTTTATCTGACTGCTCATTATGACCACGTCAAGGCTTTGTTATTTCTAAACCTGCCTTTAAACCCACTATATTTATTTCTCACATATGTTAGGAGTGATGTTGTTCAAAAACCGCCTAAATATGTATCATTTCTTAAGAAACACATAATAAATAGGTACAGTCAATCGATGGCCATTCAATTAACAACAATAAATACGTAGTTTAATAAGTAGAGAAATCGAACGAATCAATTATATAAAAACGTAACAAGAGTTTATCCTACAAAAGTTTCTATCAAAACCCTAGATAACAAATTAGCTATTCATAATAGTATGTAAAACTACAATACTAAAAGTCATAACCAACAATGAAAAAATAGGAAGAGGAAGGAAAAACTCATAGAAAAATTCTCCACCTTACTCATATTGCATCTCTGCCTCCTTAGGTCGAATCTGTGTCAAAAATTGGTTTCCTTAGGTCTAAATTATGTTGAAAGTGTGTCCCTCCCCAAAAATAATATTTCTCCATATATATATACTAAGTAGGGTCAGGCCCAAAACAATTATACATTCTCCTAGGAGAAAAAGGATAACATTTGACATCTGGACTTCTACGGCCGCGGCCAAAATGCGGTACGGATGCGGTATATGGCAAGTATACTGCCTCAGCCCGGCTCAGCCCGCCTCAGGTCCGCGGTCGCGGTTTCGACCGCATTTTTCACCCTGTAATGCTTGGAATTTGGAAAACTATAAAACATAAAACTTGTACCCCTTTGAATTAGCTTTCCAACCATATATTGTGGAGCCCAAATGAAGTTTTGAGAAAAACATTATGTGTATTTTACTAGACAGTGCGCAATATACCTTCTCGATTTTTCGTTTTGTTGTGCTATCATCCTTTGATCCCCGAATACGATCCTGGCTTAATTTCTTGGGCTTATACTCAAAATTCAAATCTCTAAATCACTTGAATTCCTTCCATAACATCTATATAGCTTGGAATCACTCCTACAAGGCATAAAACACACCATTAGTGCAAAACACTCGCGATTAAAGCGCAAACTCAACTAAAGTGCAATAAATTAGAGTGTAATAATCAACTAAAATACGTAATTATAGCCTATCATCAAAACCCCACACTTAAATCATTGCTCGTCCTCGAGCAACGAAACTATACTTTTTTTATAGACACGGTCTTTTTTAACAATTCTCCTAACTCATCACACCAAGAGTATTTAAAATAGACTAAGCACAAAAGCGTAACATCTTCACCTCAAGATTTGACTCACAGGTACCACGCATTATTCACGACTCACCAACTTAAACATAGGAGTCACTAACATTATCTTTCCTTCATGAATCAAGGGCCCTCACACAACAAAAGAGAGTAGTTCCACACAATAAAATTTAAGAACACTTAGGAACTCAAGATAGAAAGAATTCACTCACTCTCCGAAATAACATTCATATGCCACAAAAGATGCACTATAAGCTTGCCCATAGTATATTGCTCCACTAATCGAGCTGACTCAATCTAGGATCAATTAGGACTTTATGTGGTTGTAATGTAAGAAACAGAGCGGGTAGGATACATTTAGATATAAGATTGACTATACCTCCATAAGCACTTTAATACATATACTTTAACATTCAAACCCCATACTAATGTCAAACCAAAACTCCACCTTCACATCAATGTATATTACCCCATTCTTCTTTAAGCACACTTACATCAAAAGCCACCACTTCTCAAGGAATATTTTTTTTACAACAATCGAACTGTTTTTTTTTTCTTTTTTTTTCAATTCAAGTGGCTCTTACTTTTTTTAAAATAGTGCACCTTCCTCATTTCATTAGTTCCACTCAAAAGCCAAACCAACCACCCCACACTTTAACTTTTACACAGTTCATAATAATTCAAGTGCTCATGAGAGGTTACAATGGTTCAAATAGATGGCTAATTCAAACAAATGGGTAAGGCTTGTAATGTAGTTGCCAAAGAAACAGGATTACAGGCTTAAATAGGTTAATTATGATACATAATAATTAGGCGGGTAAAATATACATATCTGGCTCAACAAAGAAATGCGTACATCACATCCAATATTGAACAAAACTACTATTTCGCTTTGCAAACACACAGAGCAAGTTCTAGGCATCAAATGCAATGCACTGAATATAACAAATCCTTACACACACATGGCACATAACTCACTCAAGATTGGTTTCATCAAGACACTCTAGTAAAAGCAATACAATTTAAGGTACTTATACAAGAGTCAAAAATTAAGTCTAAGCGTCACAACCAAAGTACTCACTATTCTCAAGGCATAACAAAGTCAAGAGACATTGCTTCAATTCAAAACAAAACACAATGGCTCCTATTCCTAAAAGAACTAACTACACCCAGTTCAAATAAAACCCTTGGAAAAGAACAGCGACACAAAGAAAAACCAAGGGGGAATTGCTACACTACCTAACAAAAGAAAATCTTTTTATTTTATTTTTTTCTTTAGACTTAAATCCCTCAAGGAAATTGTCTAATACATCCATTGTCGGGAAAAGTCCAATCTTTTCTATGTAAAAAAACAATTATTCAATTACACTAACACAATTAAAATAGCATACAAAGTCACCCAGACAATCTCCTCACCCCACACTTAAAATTATGCATTGTCCACAATGCACACCATAAATAATAAAAGGATAAAAAAGACTTCCTGGTAGGCCAAAGGCCGAAGCACTAAACAGCTCATGGGGTACTCAGACTTCTCCCAAGCTTGGTCCTTCGTAGGGGTACCTCACACTTAGTTCCAACCAATGGTTTGTTGTTGCATCCTTCCAATGGCTTTGCATTCCATGCTCCTAAAAATAAAAAAATTGACACTACAAGAATAATACAATGATAAAAAATAAAAAGAATAAACTAAAATAAAAATAAATAAAATAAAGCTGGGTTTCCTCCCAACAAGTACTTGATTTAACGTTGCGGCATGATGCGATTAACTTTTTGCCTCCTCCGCAAGCTTATGAATTGAACCCCAATTTGGCTTCAAGTTTATGATTATGCTCACGGGGTGGTGGAACAAATCTAACTTGCCCAAGGAAATAATATAGTATTTTGCACTCCTTGGCCTTTGTATGAGGTATGTAATCCTGACTTTCTTGCAAAAAGAATTCCAGAATATAAGCACATTGTTCCTTATTCCTTGACTCTTCAATTGGTTTGGATCACTCTATTTCCATATAATCATCCAAATATAATGTGGAAAACTGCTTGGAGTGTGGACCTATGTGCTCAAACACATGAACTTCAGGACTTTCAACACCTCAACATCAATGATACTAGAGTCAACAAAATTTATATCCTCAAAGTCCTTGGCTGGCTCTAATCTCACTCGTCCAACATTGACATCCTCAAATTATAGTTGGCTAGGTTGTTGATGTTCTACTCTGACCTCCCCAGTTAACACCTCAAATTCATGCTCTTCTTGGCTACTATCCTCAATATTGGCTTGTTGAGCATTAAAAGCTCCAACCACTTGACTCAATTGAGTCTCCAACTTGCGAATGGTTGCCTCTTGCCTTTCTATCTTCAATTGTTTTTCATATTTTGTTTCAGAAGGCAGTTTAACATATCCTTGATCTCCTTCAAGTTAGCATCCCCAGGTTCTTCGTTCCTATTAACTTCACAAGAAAAGGTAGAACCATCATAGTAAGGGGTTGTGGGAAGATAAGAAATATAAGCACAACCATAAAAGTGACCATTTTTACCACCGCACACATCACACATTCCGCAAATAAGATTGAGTTGGTGTACATAACTCCCTTTCAGGAACATTTTCAAAATTTTGCTGTCACGACCCAAACCCACACTGGTCATGATGACGCTTCTCGTGAAGACAAGGCCAGCCAACTAACCCAATTCACTTCCTTTTTAAAATTATTTAAACATAAATGAGTAAAGTGATATAGCTTAACAGCAATAATAATCAGGACAACAACCCCACACAACCCGACCGAGGTATCACAAGTCACGAGCGTCTAGGAGGATCTTTATTACAATTTCAAAATCTATAATACATAGAGTAAAATCTGGAAAATCAAGAAGAAGAAGAAAACTCGGTGCCGCAAACGCTGGCGGTCACCTTGCTTAGCTACGATAGCAATACCTTCAATCCGCTACTAACCCGCTACCGGGTGAACAATACCTACAACTGCACGCGAGGTGCAGGGAGTAAAGTGAGTACTTCCAACTCAGTGGTAATAAGAGTAAATAATAACTGAGCGGTAAGAAATCACGTAAAACATGTCGTCATGCTGTATAGAAGCAGAGAAAACCCATTCCATTGAGAAAATCAGTGAAATCAGTGAAAATCCTTTAGAAATATCTTGGCTCAGTTTAAAACCTCTTTTTGAAAAATGATCCTTTCAATAGTTGTGAAAATAATTTCAACAAGTAGAAATAATTAGAAATCTGCCCCTCGGGCTCAATATCAACTTCTCAGTACAGTATCAGCCCCGCGGGCTCACTCCCAATTCACAAAGTACAACATCAGCCTCTCGAGGCTCACTCCCAACTCACAAAGTACATCATCAGCCTCTTGGGCTCACTCCCAACTCACAAAATACAACATCAGCCTCTCATGCACAACACTCCATTAACAAATAACACCCGGGTGTCTGGTAAACAGTGCAAGAAGTAGCATGGATGCCAATGATATGAGTGCTAAATGTCATGACAACATTTCAAAATAAGAACAAATGCATGAGTGCAATGCAATGCATATGACGGTACACTCTAGTACCCACAGCGGCGTGCAGCCCGCTATATTTATTTATCGTCGACGACGCTCACTGGGGTGTGTACAGACTTTGAAGGGGCTCCTACAGCCCAAGCGCAATTAGAAGGCATCTCGTGGCATCACATCTAGGCTCTCAGCCTCATATCAATATCAGTATAGTCATCCAGGCACTCGGCCTCAATATCAATGTAACACCGCTGCGGCGCGCAGCCCGATCCACCCATAATCAATATAATACCATTGCGGCGCGCAGCCCGATCCATGCTCAATCCCTAAAATCATCATATGCCCCTTGGGCATTTATAAAACAGTAGTCCTCAGCCCGAAATATAGTTTAAAATATCATTTGGGTTTTCAAAACTTAGAAGTATGGCTGAGTTTGCAAAAATAGTATTTAAAACCTTGAACTGAAACCAAATGATATGCAAGATATATTAAAACAGTAATATAAATTCTCGAAGGATTCACATAGTTGGTACGAAGCCCAAACATGGCAGTCAGCCCATAGTATGATGATACAAGCAGTTTCAGTCAAATATACGGAAAAATCAACAATCGGGACGGACCAAGTCACAATCCCCAACGGTGCTCTACCCCACGCTCATATCTGGCGTGCCAGTCACCTCAATACAACACTATGATGTGCAAATTCGGGGTTTCAAACACTCAGGATATCATTTACAAGTATTACTCACCTCGAACCGGTGAAATTCCTCGCTCGCGACGCCTTTGCCCCTCAAATTGGCCTCCATGCACGTCAAATCTAACCAAAAACAGAGCGAATACATCAAAATATACCAATGGGACAACACTCAATCGAAAATAATTGAAATATAGCAAAAATCTCGAAACTAGCAAAACCCGAGCCCCGGGCCCGCTTCTCGAAAAATTATAAAACTTGCATTACCGGATTCATCGTCTCGCCACGATTCCATACATACCAAGAACTCCAAAATCCGAGCTCAAATGACCTATCGAATTCCAATTTGAAATATTAAAACTCAAGCCCTAGCTTAACCCCCCTTTCAATGAATTTCCACCAATTTCCATGTAAATTCTACCATAAACTTGAATAATTAGGCCAAGGAACTTACCTCCATTCGATTCTCAGTCAAAACCCTCGCAATTTCTCGCCCAAATCTCTCCAAGATGCTCAATAATGGAGGAAAATAACCCCCAAGTCGCGGATGAAATGCCATTTTAAAACCCTTCTGCCTAGGCCGATTTTCGCTTCTGCGGTCCCGTTCCGCTTATGAGGGACCGCTTCCGCGGCCAGATTTTCACTTTTGCGGTCTTCATTCAACCTCCAAAAATCCGCTTCTGCGGTTGGGAGACCGCACCTGCGGCTCTCGCTTCTACGCAAAAGTACCGCTTCTGCGGTCTAATTCAAAAATCCTCAGGACCGCTTCTGCGATCACAACCTGCTCCTGCGATGTCCGCTTTTGCTGATTGCCTTCCGTTTCTACTGAAGTTGCCAAGCTCCTCATGGACTGCATTTGCGACCTCCCCGCCGCATCTGCAGAACAGCTTCTGCGGCTCCTTTTCCGCAGATGCGGAAATACCAAAAGCCATAAAAACCAGACCTGCAACATGCTTCAAAATTCCCGTTTAACCACCCGAAATCACACCGAGGCCCCAGGACCTCAACCAAAAGCACAGACATGATCTAATACCCAATCAAAACTTGCTCGAATCATCAAAACGCCATCGTTAACATCAAAATCATCAAATATTCACCAAATCAAAGCCTAAGTTCTTCAAGAACTTCCGAAATGCATTTTCGATCAAAATTCCAATCAAACGATGTCCGAATGACCTGAAAATTTGCAGACATATCAAAAATCACCTAACGAAGCTAGTGCAACTCTTGGAATTCCATTCCGACCCTCGGATCAAAATCTAACCTATCAACCGAAATCCGCCAAAATTTAAACTTCGTCAATTCAAGCCTAATTCTACACCGGACCTCCAAATTCAATTCCGATCGCACTCCTAAGTCACAAATCATCCCTCAAAGCTATCCAAATCATCAGAATTCACATTCGAGCCTTCTAACTATATAGTCAACTTTCGGTTGACTTTTCCAGAACAAGCTTCCTTCTAAGAGACTATGTGCCTCATTTCCAACTAAAACCAATTCAATTCTATCCGATCAACTCAAATGATATTGAAACATAGAACAACATAATATGGGGGAAACGGGCGGTAACTCACATGATGACGGGCCGGGTCGTCACATCCTCCCCAACTTAAACAAACGCTCGTCCTCGAGCTTACTCAGAGTTATCATAAAAGCGAATCAATAGCTAAATGACCTTACCAAGCATATACCCGGGATGATCCCTCGTCACCCTATCTCTTATAGGTCCGACAACACGACATGGCTGAAATTACCCAATCCAGTGTAGCCCATAATTCACAGAACTACTTTTTCACTTCTGAAACCATCATTACGATCAAACCTTGCACCTATACTTTGAATAGTCCTGAACCAACTGTAATAGCCCATACTCACATCCTTAAATGAAATCACATGATATATCACATAATCCAACACCTGAAACTATAACTTCTATTCACAGCAGTTATCCACAACAACCATATACCGATAGAAACCTCTCAATAGCAAAAGCCCCATTCCAACACTTCATATCCTATCAATGATAATGAAACACACAGCAAACCGTAACCATTTCTCAGATCAACCACTCATGAAGCCACTCCCTTTTTGACTAATACCACAACAGATTTCCGAAATCATACTCAAAATCAGAACCTCACGTCAATATTCAGAATAAACTCGAACCTCGATATTATCCTTCCAACAAGCTGAAATCAAATCTGATCGTGTTCATTAATGACCCCCCAACGATCACTTCGAGTCCAACACACTACTCTGGTGATATGACACATCAACACCATCTTAAGCCACAACTTGCATAATACATGCGCCAATAAGAGACGGTCTGAACATACTCGAATCATGAAAAATGACTTAAATGAAAGAGCTGCAACTTAAACTCTTCAGAAACCAGGAAGCAAGGTAACATATGGAAAGCTATTCTCAACATCGCACTGTTGCGGCGTGCAACCCGATCCAAATGACATACCTGTGGCGGCGTGCCACCCGATCCATACATATCCATGGCGGCGTGCCACCCGATCCACACATATATCTTACGTAAGGAGATGCACATCGAGCCAAATTTGCTCATTACAATAGAATACCGAGTACCGGTCGTAAGCATACTGAGTGCTTACAATATTTACATATAGCGTTGTAAGCTACAAAACTCAAATACAACTGTGGTCCTTCCCACTCAACTTCCACTATGAATCTCGATAGCACCGCACTATATGTGCCCACAGTCCGAAAATCATAATGCCTTACAGCACCGAAAAAGCAACTCATAGATCTCCCCAGATAGCTAACAAGCTAAATAACGAGAGATTAAACCTATCCCTCAACAATACATCTCAGGGCCAACCAAGCCATCTCAATTTGAATTCGTAGCAAATCAGCTTACCAACAAACTCATTACCAAGAAGCCTGAAGCTGCTTCATCCATTACTATAACTCTTGCTGGAGCCGTACGATATGGTGCCCGACACCAAATCAATACCGAAATCCACAATCTCGCCCGGCGACATGCCCGGCCACAAGAAACGCATTTGAAAAAGAGTCCCTCAATACCGGAACTGAATCAATGGTAGAAACCTCTATACTAACATCTGTCACAAAGGCCCAATTAAGGAAAGCAATCCTTCCCAGCCATCCGCCGATCTTTGGAATACCAACCACTCTTCTATATCATAATCCGATGCACCTCGCCACGCAACCGATGGCATTTTCCGACATAGCCCATAACACAATAGTCTAGAACAATCCACATTGTGACAACCAGTCTTCATCTCAGCATCATATACAAAATCTAACATACCAACAAAGAAGGACCTTCTCGGGCCTCCAATCCCAATAGCCGCTAACGGTACCAATACATACTATCCACAACCACTACATAGCCTGAACATGAGAACTCCCAGTCATTCTTCGAAGATATTCTAAAATTCTCCTGTGCCATCAAACACACTCAGATATCAACAGTCGACCTATCAAGAAAATGCCGCAACACTACTGAAGTGCCATCAACTTAATCACATTACCCTTTTTCTAAAACATATACCCTTTGTCAAATCACTATGATTAGCAACACCGTTTCCTTAGTCATATGAGGATCATTCACCCTAATCCTCTGAAGATCGATTCTTAAATCACCTTCAGTTGCCCGTGCTGCTTAAGAATTTATTGACTTTCCATTCCGAACTGAACCGAGCCTTACACATACAAATCCCAATCCTCCACAACATAACGCATATACCACACCACATTAGGATAATATGAGAACTTTTATCTCCCTTCCACGCCACAGACATCGACGCACTCAACTAGTCAAGAACTTTCATTGATCCCATTTAGAAGAAAAATCACTACACACTCCATGCTTCGCATACCCATAAGAAATATACTCATCTTCAAACCATGGTAAAACCCACCAAGAACTTTCTCCCAATTCCATCTATCAAATTTCCTTCTGATTCATCCTCAACTTGATATTTCTCCCTCGTTGTAGCATCATAATGCCTCAATCCAGGCCTACCACAGGATATTCGAACATAAGACCACACTGTCTAAGACTCATAGGCCACCAAATACTCTCTCAATGCTTCCCAGAAATACCACGTTCCAGAATACTTTACTTGAAGAACTTCCTGCGAACCCGAATTCGCTGCCATTACTTTCCAGATGCCGATACATAGGATCCCATAATTAACATAAAA
>MU705206.1:38094-50404 GCA_026770625.1 Nicotiana glauca
TAAAACCATTCACAATAGTCATTCACTCTTATTCAAACTGCAATTTACCCGACTTAACGAACAGAACCACTCGTGCCTTATTAACACTCTGACACCGAAGGATATGACCTCATTCCAATACAAACGAACATCTTCCTTCTCTATACACTGAGAATTCTTTACCAACAACAGCTCAAAACATCCTAATATTTCCTCACCTCTACGAAGCACCATATAACCTTTATCAAAATTTTGCTTCACTCGTGCCATCCTCGGCTCATTTTCTGCAACCAGGACTGATCCGCCAGCATACCTCAAAAAGGAACCAACATAGCACATAATCGTGCAATCAGNAGTGAAATTAACTCAAACCATTTTCTAGTTATGAAAAAACAGGTCCTCGGATACTGAAATCCTCTACAAACCTTGCATTCATCCCCACATCAGCGGAGTCCACTCTCTGAAGCGACCTAAATTTTCAAATTACAACATGTACCTTTCAATTACACATGAGATCTTCTAACAATATACATAATAATCATACCCCTTAAGAACACTCCGCAGGAGATAACCCACCCGCTTCGCCTCAATTTAGTATTTCAGCACACCTTCCACCATCATACACATAACACAACCATTTGGTCTTCCTGAGTCTGAACTCATACTTCCACACATAATGTACTTCACTTCCCAACTAGGAGACACAAAAATATTCTTCATGCGCCCATATTCGGGTTACACATCGAACCACAATAGGAAATGAATCACTTAACAGTTCATCTATTATCCCGCAGACTTTTTCGTCACTACCAAGTCATATAATAATATCTCATCACATGAATACCAAACTCCCATTCCGGCTAATAGCGACAATATCGAACATATAAGTTCAAAACACTTGCTCACACGATCAGCACCTCAGTGCTCCAGCCATAGGCAAGATCCAGCCTCAAGTCCTCCAGACTGGCCCAACATCGAACTCACAGGATCACATCTCGCCCCTCGATCGGGGAATCACAAGCCATCAGGCACTTATAATACCGAGCGCTCTTGTGCGCATACAGATGTGTGGAAGGAATTTCCAGAGTTATATCTCAATCTGAATCAAGTACGCACGATAAGAATTCCAAGAAAGTAATGTTTTCCTAAAGGTTCTGTAGCCTCTCGAGGATAAATACAGACGTCTCCGTACCGATCCGCGAGACTCTACTAAACCTGCTCATGACTCGTGAGACCTAGTAACCTAGGCTCTGATACCAACTTGTCACGACCCAAAACCACACTGGTCGTGATGGCGCCTCTCGTGAAGACAAGGCCAGCTAACTAACCCAAATCACTTCCTTTTTAAAATTATTTAAACATAAATGAGTAAAGTGATACAGCTTAACAACAATAATAATCAGGACTATAACCCCATACAACCCGACCGGGGTGTCACAAGTCACGAGCATCTAGGAGGATCTTTATTACAATTTCAAAATCAATAATACATAGAGTAAAATCTGGAAAATCAAGAAGATGAAGAAACTCGGTGCCGCGAACACCGGCGGTCACCTTACTTAGCTACGATATCAATACATTCAATTCGCTACTAACCCGCTACCGGGTGAACAATACCTGCAACTGCATGCGAGGTGCGGGGAGTAAAGTGAGTACTTCCAACTCAGTGGTAATAAGAGTAAATAATAACTGAGCGGTAAGAAATCACGTAAAACATGTCGTCATGCTGTATAGAAGCAGGGAAAAACCCTTCAATTGAGAAAATCAGTGAAAACTGTGAAAATCCTTTAGAAATATCTTGGCTCAGTTTAAAACCTCATTTTGAAAAATGATCTTTTCAATAGTTACGAATAATTTCAACAAGTAGAAATAATCAGAAATCTGCCCCTCGGGCTCAATATCAACTTCTCAGTACAGTATCAGCCCCGCGGGTTCACTCCCAACTCACAAAGTACAACATCAGCCTCTCGAGCTCACTCCCAACTCACAAAGTACAACATCAGCCTCTCGAGCTCACTCCCAACTCACAAAGTACAACATCAGCCTCTCGGGCTCACTCCTAACTCACAAAATACAACATCAGCCTCTCGGGCACAGCACTCCACTAACAAATAACACCAGGGTGTCTGGTAAATAGTGCAAGAAGTAGCATGGATGCCAATCATATGAGTGTTGAATGTCATGAAAACATTTCAAAATAAGAACAAATGCATGAGTGCAATGCAATGCATATGACGGTACAGTCTAGTACCCGCTGCGGCGTGCAGCCCGCTATATTTATTTATCGTCGACGACGCTCACTGGGGGTGTGTACAGACTCCGGAGGGGCTCCTACAGCCCAAGCGCAATAAGAAGCCATCTTATGGCATCACATCTAGGCTCTCAGCCTCATATCAATATCAGTATAGTCATCCAGGCACTCGGCCTCAATATCAATGTAACATCGCTGTGGCACGCAGCCCGATCCACCCATAATCAATATAATACCGTTGCGGCATGCAGCCCGATCCATGCTCAATCCCTAAAATCATCATATGCCCCTTGGGCATTTATAAAACAATAGTCCTCAGCCCGAAATATCATTTAAATTATCATTTGAGTTTTCAAAACTTAGAAGTATGGCTGAGTTTACAAAAATAGTATTTAAAACCTTGAACTAAAACCAAATGATATGCAAGATATATTAAAACAGTAATATCAATTCTCGAAGGATTCACATAGTTGGCACGAAGCCCAAACATGGCAGTCAGCCCATAGTATGATGATACAAGCAGTTTCAGTCAAATACACGAAAAAATCAACAACCGGGACGGACCAAGACAATCCCCAATGGTGCTCTATCCCACGCTCATATCCGGCATGCAAGTCACCTCAATACTGCACTATGATGTGCAAATTCAGGGTTTCAAACCCTCAGGATATTATTTACAAGTATTACTCACCTCGAACCGGTGAAATTCCTCGCTCGCGATGCCTTTGCCCCTCAAATTGGCCTCCACGCGCTTCGAATCTAACCAAAAACAGAGCGAATACATCACAATATACCAATGGTACAACACTCAATCGAAAACAATTGAAATATAGCAAAAATCTCGAAACTAGCAAAACCCGAGCCCCGGGCCCGCATCTCGAAAAATTATAAAACTTATATTACCGGATTCCTCGTCTCTCCACGGGTCCATACATACCAAGAACTCCCAAATCCGAGCTCAAATGACCTATCGAATTCCAATTTGAAATATTAAAACTCAAGCCCTAGCTTAACCCCCTTTTCAATGAATTTCCACCAATTTCCATGTAAATTCTACCATAAACTTGAATAATTAGGCCAAGGAACTTACCTCCATTCGATTCTCAGTAAATCCCTCAAAATTTCTCGTCCAAATCTCTCCAAGATGCTCAACAATGGAGGAAAATAACCCCCAAGTCGCGAGTGAAATGCCATTTTAAAACCCTTCCGCCCAGGCCGATTTTCGCTTCTGCGGTCCCGTTCCGCTTATGCGGGACCGCCTCTGCGACCAGATTTCTGCTTTTGCAGTCTTCATTAAACCTCCAAAAATCCACTTCTGCGGTTGGGAGACCGCACATGCAGCTCCCGCTTCTGCGCAAAAGTACCGCTTCTGCAGTCTAATTCAAAAATCCTCAGGACCGCTTCTGCGATCACAATCCGCTCCTGCGATGTCCTCTTTTGTGGATTTCTTTCCGCTTCTGTGGAAGATGCCAAGCTCCTCATGGAACGCATTTTCGAACTTCCCGCCGCATCTGTGGAACTGCTTCTGCGGCTCCTTTTCCACAGATGCGGAAATACCAGAAGCCATTAAAACCAGACCTGCAACATGCTTCAAAATTCCCGTTGAACCACCCGAAATCACACCGAGTCCCCAGGGACCTCAACCAAAAGCACAGACATGATCTAATACCCAATCCAAACTTGCTCGAATCATCAAAACGCCATCGTTAACACAAAAATCATCAAATTTTCACCAAATCAAAGCCTAAGTTCTTCAAGAACTTTCGAAATGCATTTTCGATCAAAAATCCAACCAAACGATGTCCGAATGACCTGAACATTTGCATACATATCCAAAATCACCTAACGAAGCTATTGCAACTCTCGGAATTCCATTCCGACCCTCAGATCAAAATCTAACCTATCAACTGGAATCCTCCAAAATTCAAACTTCGCCAATTCAAGCCTAATTCTACACCGGACCTCCAAATTCAATTCCGATCGCACTCCTAAGTCACAAATCATCCCCCAAAGCTGTCCAAATCATCGAATTCTCATCCGAGCGTTCTAACTATATAGTCAACTTCCGGTTGACTTTTCCAAAACAAGCTTCCTTCTTAGAGACTATGTGCCTCATTTCCAACTAAAACCAATTCAATTCTATCCGATCAACTCAAATACTGATATTGAAACGTAGAACAACATAATATAGGGGAAACGGGTGGTAACTCGTGTGACGACGGGCCGGGTCATCACATTTGCCACAAGTGGTTTCCTTCATAATATGTATTAAGATCCACAGTAGAATGATCTACACATAAATTTCCATAATTCGAAGATGTCATGTTTCTCAACTCAATAATTATATAATAAAAAACAAAAAAAAAACAAAACAGAATAAAAGTTCAAACTTGAACCCTAGCAATATACACAGCTACAACTACACCGTTAGTTCCCCGGAAACGGTGCCAAAATTTGATCACGCCCAACTCTACTCCTAAAAAAGATAAACGGTCGCTGCAAATATAATCCGGTCTAAAAGTCCAGAGTCGAATCCCACAGAGAACTATGTTTTAGATATATCTGTTTAATATCACTAAAATGACAAGTTTGAACAATTTTCTAAATTACAAAGATTGAGATTTATATTTCTAACTAATTAACTAGCAAATACCACAAAGCGGTAAAATTATCAACTAACGAGACAAAGGATTGGAGACTAAATTAAGGAGGTCTAGAGTTATGATTTCCCCAATTGTCGGAATCCTTCTAGCTATGTTTCCTAAAATTTTGCCAATGTATTCTCTATTGATCGTGAGCACTTTAGGTGCTATAATTCTTTCTCGAGCAAGTACAACAATTTACTAGACATATTCTCTCCAACTACGCTAGTTGGCTTTATCTAACCGCTCATTTTGACCACATCAAGGCTTTGTTATTTCTAAACCTGCCTTTGAACCCACTGTATTGATTTTTCACATACGTTAGGAGTGACGTTGTTCAAAAACCACCTACATATGTATTCTTTCTCACAAAACACATAATAAACGGGCACATTCAATCGATGGTCATTCAATCAACAACAATAAGCACGTAGTTGAACAAGTAGAAAAATCTAACGGCTCCATTATATAAATACATAACAAGAGTTTATCCTACAAATGGTTCTATCAAAACCCTAGATAACAAATTAGCTATTCAGAATAGTATGTAAAACTACAATACTAAAAGTCATAACAAAGAATGAAAAATAGCAAGAGGAAGGAAAAACTCGTAGAAGAACTCTCCGCCTTGCTCCTATTATGTCTCTGCCTCCTTAGGTCGAATCTGTGTCAAAAATTGGTCTCCCTAGCCTCCTTAGGTCTAAATTATGTCAAAAGTGTGTCCCTCCCCAAAAATACCATTTTTCCATGGTACGGACGCGGTATATGGCAAGTATACTGGCTTAACCTGCCTCAGGTCCGTTGTTGCAGTTTCAATCGCGTTTTTTACCCTGTTCTCTTTGGATTTTGGGAAAACATAAAACACGAAAGTTTTACCCCTTTAAATTATTTTCAAACCATATATTGTGGAGCCCAAATGGAGTTTTGAGAAAAAACTTATGTGCATTTTACTAGACAATGCGCAATATGTCTACTCGATTCTTTGTTTTGTTGTGCTATCATCCATTGATCCCCGAATACAATACCGGCTTAATTCCTTGGACTTTTACTAAGACTTCAAAGCTCTAAATCACTGGAATTCATTCCATAACATCTATATTACTCGAAATCACTCCTACATAAAACACATCGTTAGTGCAAAACACTCGCGATTAATGCGCAAACTCAACTAAATTGCAGTAAATTAGAATGTAATAATCGACTAAAATACGTAATTATAGCCTATCATCAATAGTTTCAGGTTTAAAACAGAGAATGCGCCAGACGTGTTCTATACTTGAATCTAAAGAAGAAGCCCACAGAGACATTTCGCGAGTATGTTACTCGCTGGAGGTCCGAAGCTGCTAAGATCAGACCCGCCTTAGAAGAAGAACAAATGAACAAGTTCTTTGTCCTGGCTCAAGACCCACAATACTACGAACGATTGATGGTTATTGAGAATCATAAATTTTCTGACATTATCAAACTAGGAGAACTAATTGAAGAAGGGATTAAGAGCGGTATTGTTACAAACTTTGAGGCCTTTCAAGCTACAAACAAGGCCTTGCAATCTGGTGGTGTGTCTAAGAAGAGGGACGTAGGGGCCGTGATGGTTGCACAAAGAACCAAGTCTCCTATCAATTACCAAACTTACCCATACCTCCACTCACATATCAGTCAGCCCCAAATTACCAAGCACCCTCCTACCAAGCTCCACCAAGACCTTATCAGCCATCTCCACCTCTCACATATCAGTCTACTTCACCCAGATACTCCCAACCCGCTCATGTCTACCAAACTTAAAATGCCCAGCCATCTCATTACCAATCACCCCCTGCACGTCAATAATTCCCTAGGCCCCGACCTAATTTTCATTGGAGGCCTCCAAAACAATACACAACCATCGCCGAACCAATTGACCAGCAATATCAGAGACTTAACGCCACCGGTTATATCACCCCCGTCCCCGCTACAACCCCTGAGAATCCTTCTCAGTGGGTTAACCCAAACAAGTCTTGTGCATACCACTCCGGCATGAAAGGACACACCATCGATGAATGTCGTTCTTTAAAAGACAAGATACAATCTCTGATTGATAACAATGCCATTGTAGCGAAGGAAGCCGCTTCGAACGTCCGCAGCAACCCTCTACCAGACCATAAAGGTGGGGGTATTCATATGATTGAAGTGGAGGATGATTGTGATCCCGAGGGATCCATCGGGTTGATTGCATAAGCGACGATCCAAAGAAACCAGCAGTTACTCTCAACCCCATCATAGTCCAGATCCAACCATCTGAGGTCACTAAGGTAGATGTGCCTATGTCTCTTGAGTTTGAAGCAGCGCCATCAGCAAAGGCGCCGACACCATTTGAGGTTGTAGTTTTTCCACCCAAAGAACATGTCCCATTCGAAGTAAAGGTGGCCGCATCGATCTTCTACCATGCCATCATTCCATACAAAAGCTATACCCTGGGATTGCACAGCCGAGGCTAGGAGGAAAGTCAAGGTCAGGTTCGAAGAAACTGTTGTAGCACATGGTATGACAAGAACTACGAGAGTCTATACCCCTGAATACCTAGATGAGTCCAGCAAACAGGCCTCCAAGCGGCTACCCATCATTGAGACGGGTCCTGACAACCTTTGGAGGAAAAGACAGGCCGAAGAGTATTCGGTCATCGACCAGCTAAACAAAACACCAGCACAAATATCCATCCTCTCACTGTTGCAGAATTCCAAGACACACAAAAAAGCTTTGTTGAAGGTGTTGAGCGAAGCCTACGTACCCAGCAACATCACTGGCAGGGAAATGGCTAATATGGTGGGACAAGTATTAGAAAGCCATAAAATCACTTTGTATGACGATGAGCTGCCACCTAAAGGGTTTGGGTCACAACAAAGCCATGCAATGCAAAGCTATTTCATCACCAGGTTCCTGGTCGATGGGGGTTCCAGCCTTAACATCTGTCATTTGGTACTCAAGAAGTTAGGAAAAGGGCTGCATGAGATAAAAGAATGAGCTATCAATGCGAAAGCTTTTGATGGGTCTTAAAGGTCCACCATCGGTGAAATTAGTCTGTGTTTGCAGATGGGACCAACCTGGTTTGAGGTTGATTTTCAAATGATAGATGTGCCAGCATCCTAGAACTTGCTGCTAGGACGACCCTGGATTCATGTTGCTGGGGCTGTAGCTTCAACACTGCATCAGAAAATAAAATTCGAATGGAATCGCCAGGAAGTGATCATTTACGGTGATAGTAGCAACCCATACACAGTCGTCAGACCATTCTAGCGATCGGAGGGAGAGGAAACCTAGGCGGAGAGACCTACCACCACATCGAGTTGGTCAATGCTGTCGACGAGACAAATGGTGGGATAAAAATATAGAGAGTATATTGAATTGGAGTGGGTACGAATCTGGCAAAGGACTCGGCAAGGACCTCTAAGGGATCTCTAAACCTATAAAACTCAAGAAACACGGCACTACCTTTGGTCTGGGATACAAATACACCTGGGAAGAATTCAAAAATTGGTCGCTACCATGACGCGACCCTTACTTCCCATTAGAGCAACCGATAACGCACTTGGAGCAGACATTCCAACAGGCTGACATCATCTTTGGGAGAAACAAAGAAGAAGTGCTCGCAGCAGTGAAAAACTTATTTTTACAAGACAATGATATGGATTGTTGTGTTATTCTCGAGGAGGAGGGGGAGGAAGGTCCTTCCATACAAGGTGTGAGTAGAGGGGCATGCCTTAATAATTGGACCATCAGGACAACCAGAGCAGGACAAGCCTAGGGGTAGCAAGGCTAAAACAAGCACTGTTCACTATTTTACTCATTAAATAATTTTTCTTTCGCATTTTTCAATTTCAGGAATAAGATCTTTAATGTTCAAACAATTGTTCAATTTATCAAAGCATGTTTGATTCTTCCAATTAATTAATAATTATTTATATTTTTTTCTCCTTACTTTGCCAATGCAGCATTACTATTACTTATCTTGATGAACCAATCACCATGACATGCAATGAGACAATGCAACAAATGGACATTGATTCAGAAGAAGATGACATACCAGATGAGATCGTCAAAGAAGTTGAGAACTTTGAGAATAGACCTAAGTCTAACGTGGACGAGACCGAGATTGTTAACCTAGGAGACACAAAAAACGTCAAGGAAACATAAATAGTTATTCACTTATCACTATCAGAAAAGAAAGCATACATAGAGTTTCTAAAGGAATATGAGGATATATTTGCCTGGTCGTATGATGATAAGACCGGTCTGAGTACGCCTACGGTAGCTCACAAACTACCAACTGACCCAACATGTCCTCCGGTAAAGCAAAAGCTCAGAAAGCTCAAGCTCGATATAGGTGTGAAAATCAAGGAAGAAGTCACCAAGCAGATCAAAACTAAGGTCCTCAGGGTGGTTGAGTACCCGACATGGTTAGCCAATATCGTGCATGTACCATAGAAGGATGGGAAGGTCAGAGTCTGTGTCGACCACCTGGATATCAACCGGGCCAGTCCGAAAGATGACTTCCCTTTGCCGAATATACACATCCTGATTGACAATCGCGCCAAGCATGAGTTGCAGTCCTTTTTAGATTATTTCGCTGGTTATCATCAGATCTAGATGGATGAACAAGATGCTGAGAAAACGACTTTCATTACACCGTGGGGAATGTATTGTTACAAGATGATGCCATTCGTCCTGAAGAATGCAAGGCCACCTACATGAGGGCCATGACAACCATTTTCCATGACATGATACACAAGGAGATAGAGGTATATAGGGGTGACGTTATCATCAAATCCAAGAAGGCCACTGACCACATAGAAGATCTGAGGAAGTTTTTCAACAGATTGCGGAGGTACAACCTGAAACTAAACCCCGTAAAATGTGCATTTGGGGTTCCTGCTGGGAAATTGCTTGTAATTGGAGATTCAGACTTACTCATACATCAGGTACGATAAGAATAGGCAACCAAGAACTCCAAGATACTCCTATATCTTCATCATGTACAGGAATTGAGAAAGAAGTTCACGAAGACGGAATTCCAATATGTTCCCATAATCCAGAATGAGTTCGCTGATACATTGGCTACCCTATCATCCATGATACAGCATCCCGATAAGAATTACATTGATGTCATTCCAGTAAATATTCATAATCAGCCAGCTTACTGTGCCCATGTTGAAGATGAAGCAGATGGAAAACCTTGGTTCCATGATATCAAAGAATATTTGGCAAAAGGAGAGTACCCGGAGCTTGCCAATCATACTCAGAAGCGCACAATTTGGAGATTGTCCAACAACTTCATTTACAGTGTAGGAATCCTGTATAGGAGGACTCCTGATTTAGGATTATTAAGGTGTGTCGGCATAAAAGAAGCATCTAAGATCCTAGAGGAAATTCATGCTCGGACTTGTGGTCCATATACGAATAGTTTTGTTTTAGCAAATAAGATACTCCGGGCTGGTTACTTTTGGATGACTATGGAGCTATGCCCGGAAATGCCATCAATGTCAGATTCATGTAGACATGATAAGAGTGCCTCCGAGCGAGCTCCACACAACATGGCCATTCGCCGCCTGAGGATTGGACGTTATTAGATCATCGATCATGCTGCTTCCAACGAACACAGGTTTATCCTGGTAGCCATAGACTATTTCACCAAGTGGGTCGAAGCAGCATCTTACAAAGTAGTGACTAAGAAAGTCGTGACAGACTTCGTTCGCGATCGTATTGGTTGTTGATTCAGGATGCCAGAGTCAATCATTACTGATAACGGCTCCAACCTCAACAGCGACCTGATGAAAACTATGTGTGAAACGTTCAAGATGAGACACCAGAATTCCACAACCTACAGGCCTCAAATGAATGGAGTTGTAGAAGCCGCCAACAAGAATATCAAGAAGATATTGAGGAAAATGATAGAAAAGCGTAAACAGTGGCACGAGAAGTTAGCATTTGCTCTATTGGGGCATCGCACAACGGTCCTCACATCGACCGAGGCAACCCCCTATATACTGGTTTATGGTACAGAAGCCGTCATTCCCGTCGAAGTAGAAATTCCTTCCCTAAGGATCATACAGCAAGCTGAGCTCGACGATGCAGAATGGGTAAAATGTTGTTATGAGCAACTAGCTCTCATAGACGGAAAAAGGTTATATGAATTTCACTATGATCTAATAAATCCTACCTACTCCACTTCTTTAGATACCATGCCTACATGACCAAATCAGCCTCTAATACTAGATACCATGTCTGTAGGGATTAAAATCAGCAACAATAGAGATTATGTCTATAAGATCTGAAACCAGTTTACTTAAAAATCAGTTTGACTTGTACTGTTTGAATTAGTTTAAAAATGTTACTCCTTTCATTAATGCGGTTTAGAAAGCATACCTATAGGATCCAAATTTCTCGTTTAAAACTGTTACAACTTTGCCATTTTGAATCAGTAATAGCATCATGCTTACAGGATATCATCAATACACACCTAGGCAAGCCTTAGGTAAAAATAATAAAACCGAATACGCCTTTGTTTAATTAGCAACTACAACCAGCATGCAGGCCAGATTCAGACTTGTTAACTGAGTTATGTAATTAATTGGTCTGCTTCAACATCTAAAAGTCCCCTATCTTAGTACTTTAAATTATTACCCTAAATGCGTTTTAAGTCATGTTATTTATGTGTTTTACTTGAGAAGGTATATATGAGCCTCGTATTTGTTTACATGTTCCGCATAATATGCAGTCCTATGTGTTTTGAATGACACCTTAGTCTTTTTACCTTTAAACCCAAGAGTCTGCCTAATATTCCCCCCTCTTATAGGAATAGTAGTGATTACTTCCTCCGGGACTCATAGGAATGGGAAGGGTAATAGCATGCAATAGAGGTCAAGAGCAATCCGCGCTTTAATACCTTAACATGGTGGGAAGAGTAGATATAGATATGATGACTAGTGCGCTAATACCACATGTAGCCCCTCTTTTGAGGAGTGATTACCGGGTATTGCATTGATGTGATCCATATTACAAATAAACCTAAGACCTCTTTACATTCATCAATATGCTTAATTATATCTCTTTTCAAAACTTTTGCTTTATTTAATCATTTTCAAGCACTTGTGTATTTAAAATCCCCTCTTATTTGAGTCTTGTTTGTTTTACTTGTTTATTTCACAAATTCACAAAGAACTATCTGGCCGGGAACCACACTAGTGGATCCTGAGGAGTGCCTAATACCTTCCCCCTGGGATAATTTCAAGCCCTTACCCTGCCTTTGGTTATCAAAAAAATGTAGTTGTAGTTGAACCCCATGGGTGCTCTAACGCACCTTAAAATCGTTAGGTGGAGACTCTTCATAAATTGTAAAACCCCTTTTCCAAAAGGAAAGAGTTATCCCAACCAAAATGTCACAAACCCGATTCCGCGAAGGAAGGGG
>MU705212.1:24691-44958 GCA_026770625.1 Nicotiana glauca
TAAAAATGAAATTTTGAAATTCATTTGTTAGCCTTAATTTTGTATTAACCAGTTTTAATTTGTAAAAGCATGTGTTTGTTAGAATTCGAATGCTGTTAATAGATGTGAATTGCTTAGACTAATTCAACTATAAACACTCGTGTTAAGATCTAGTAGTAGATGTAAAATAAAAGCTTAAATACGAATGAATTTGTATCTTTCAGTTTGAGTATGTTTTCTGTAGTTTAGTCTTTATGTTTTCCAATAGAAGAAAAATAGTACTTCAATATGAATGGCTCGATCACACGTTCTTCTGAATATTGGTATGAAGCTGTAAAAAATAAGAAAGAAAATCGTTCTGTCGTCCATTAGGCATGTATATCTAGTCTAGTATTTGTATTGATTTAGGTTATTCGTCCTGGACATTCCAACGCGCCATCCAGAACTCAGGCCCGAGCTGGATTTGATCGATCCAGTGATAATAGGCCAGGGTACTGCACTAGGCTTTAGTCCAAGCCCAGAACAAATATGGCCTGATTTCATATGAGTCCATGGCCCAGAACATTTATAAACCATTACATATATTTAATATCTGATTTGAAATTAGTCAATAAACAATAAGAATTAGGTTTTCATCATGAACCTGATTCGTAGGGGCAAGGTTCACTAAAATTTTTAAGTCTAACCATTTAAAATGAAAAATAGCTTCAGATTATTTTCCTTTTATTGCTAGAGACAAAAACAAGTAGAGAATATATTTCATCTTGGGATTGGCCTTTAATAAAAATGAGATGAGCCTCGCCGCGTTAAAAATATAATTGCGGGGCCCTCAAATAAGTTTCTATATAAAAATTTTAGATTTGGAAGTACCGTTTGGCAAATTTCATAGTTTTTCCCAAAGTTAATAGACGTAGATGTTTTAGGCGCGATTTATAATACACTTTCTCAAGTATGGGTGCACATTTATGTGACCCAAATCTAAATCTCAACGAAGTCGGAATGTATTAAAAGCCACAGGCGTACTGGTACGGTGTGGCCCGAAATACATTTTCACGACGTTGCAATTCTTATAAAAATGATAAAGCGGAATATTAATAAATGCACATAAAAATGGAACATAGATAGAAATCAAATAAAAACAAATACAACAGTTGAGCGACCGTGATAGAACCACGGAATTCGGGAGTGCCTAACACCTTCTCCCGGATTAACCAAAATTCCTTATCCGGATTTCTAGTTCGCAAACTGTAACAAAGTCAAACTTTCCTCGGTTCGGGATTAAACCGGTGACTTGGGATACCATTATTTTCCCAAGTGGCGACTCTGAAATTTAAATAAATAAATCCCGTTTCGACTGTCCTTAAATTGTAAAAACTCTTTCCGTTTATTATATCCCTTTCTGGGGTGTGAATAAATAGCGGAAAAGAGGAGGCGTGACACCATTGTTGTTGATTTGGGCCTTTATATTTTGCATATAATTCTCCACTCTATTTTGCACTTGTGGACCTTGATGAAGTTGCACCTTTGCTAGTTGATCCACGGTAGTAGTCAATTCGGCAATGTCTTGACCATTGTCATGAAACTCTTTATGGAGGTAAATCATATTTGGATCACCTTGTGGAACATTAGCCTGGGATTGCCATGCCGATGAATTTTTTGCCATTTCATCAAAAATCTCACAAGCCTCTGTATAAGGCGTAGTCATGAAATTTTCACCAGCAAGTTGATTCACCATTACATTGGTTGGTCATGTTAATTCCATGATAGAAAGTTTGTTGAATCATATTCTTCGTCATATCGTTGTTAGGACATCCTTTACCATTGTTCTATACCGCTCCCATATATCATGTAGAGGTTCATTGAGATCTTGTTTGAATGATAAAATCTCATCTGTAAGAGTAGTCATATGCCCGATAGAGAAGAATTATCAATAAATTTCTCTACCAACTTATCCCATTTACGAATGGAATGGTTCGACAATCGTTCTAACCAATCTAAGGCTTTCCCCCATAGAGAGAAGGGAAAAATCCTTATCCTTAAAGCATTCTCGGAGATATTTGTTTGTTTACTTCCCCAAAATATGTCCACAAACCCCTTCAAGTGTTTACATGCATTTTTACTTGAAGCCCCGCTGAAGAAACCTCGTTGCTCTAGCAAAGTGAGCATCACAATCATCCTATATCAAAGATGTATGACATGTGTGGATAATGAATGACTTGTTTGGTATGCAATTTGAACGTCCACAGTGTAAAAAAGGTAAGACATAATAAGAGAAATGAGCTTTGCACAACACGGGGATAGAAACCTAATCCTAAAAGGAGAAAACCCATCACAGAACAATCATAAGAAGAGAAGAAAGAGGTTCAGACCAATTCTTCCCTTCCTTTACTTTAGTAGGAGCTAACAGGGCTAGGTAGCTTCCCTTCCTTCCTCAGGTGAATGTGCTAAGTTAGGTCATTTTCTCTTCTTCGTATGCTCTTACCTGTTATGCGTGTAAGTAGCTAGGGTAGTATGCCCTGGCGAGTGATAGTGATTGGTTGTGGCGTGTTAGTCTAGCTGTCCTCATTCTAGTTGGTAGGGGTCCTGGTACACTTGCTTGAGGGAGTGATTATAGTTAGAGGTGAGTGCGTTGTCAATAAAGAAAACCTTCCATACTACGATTACGGTATGGATGGCTAACTTGAGTGACAAAAGATAATGAATGCTTTCTTGCGAGTTGACAGGTGAGGAATACAACCAATAGATAGACCTTTTTTTTAATTGTTTACTAAAAGCAATAGACGAGTTCTATATAGACTCGACCTACTAATGGAGCTAGTCAGACTGATTGTTTCCAGTTGTGCTTATTCAATTGACTCGTTCTTGTACGGTTCCTACTGTTTAGGTAGAGGGTACGAAGCGAAGGAGATCCAGCTTACGGTTCTTTTGATTGTGTGCATTACGATTACTCATAGATACCGGTTCCTGTGGCGATTACTTGTGTGCCTTTTCTAAAGAACTATCCATTCCTGCCTCTTCCTCTTGTTTGTAGCTATTGAAGTGACTCTTGCTTGTTCCTTAATAAATGCAAGCATAACAAATAAAACCGGAGTAAATCTAAACAAATAAAAAAGAACACCAGACATGAAAACAAATGCCTCAAGACACTTATTGAATTTAAACCTTCTAAAACTAAAAAGAGTTGACGGACTCTTTTAGTTTTCTCGGGCACCAAGGAAGATTGCCTCCACGACGAGTGCCTGCTGCTCCTGGCGTAGTTCCTGGATTCTTTCTTCTAGTTCCACCGATTGAGGTGAAAGAGCCAGCCATAGTCCTGCTAATATAATGTAATAAATGCCAATGGAACATGCTTATGCTTGGTTTGAAGTGAATTAGGCTCTCTCATTGCTTCTTTCATTCCATCTCCGCTCCTATTCATCAAACTTTTCAAGATTTGAAGAAATGTGCCTAAGGGATTGAACAAAGAAGGTTCACAATGCAATTTAGTTAAAGTGGCAAAACAAATCCCACTTTCACAAACTATGTTTGATCACAGGGGACTTTGACTATGGATACATGACCCTTTAGACTTGATATTAATGAACCAAAGTTGTACAACCTTGTTCAGTTACTTTCAACAATCTCTTATCTTCTATTAGCATTAACAGGCAGAAGCACTACAAACTGAGAATGGAATAATGTTGCATTAAGATGCTGGCTCTTGGCCAGATGGAGTAGTTAAATAGAAATATATTCCTCGCCCTAGAAATATTCCGCTCTAAAAAGAAGTAGTCCGTTGCCCAGGAAGGGTTCATTTGGTAGATTAGTCCTATGGATGGGTCACCATGTGGTCTCCTTTTGGGATTGCTCGATTATCAGTCGAGGACACTATCCCTTTCTTAAGTGATTATGCATTTTTCGGTTTACATAAGTATTCACTTTCGGGAGAAGTTGGGGAAAGAGTGCATTTCCATCGCGAAATATTGAATCCAGCCACAGGTTCCCCTACGGCTACCTTGTTACAATTTCACCTAAGTCGAAGACCCCTTCCTTCGTAGATCTCCAGATTTTACCCTGACCCAGGAATGTTTTGAATATAGGGAGACTCGCACCCGCGTGCTACAAGATCGAGTTTGACTTTCTCAATGAACTCGATCTCCTATATGTCTTTCTTTATCCGGCCCCATTCGAGGTTTTTGTCTAGCGCGTCTTGCTTCTCGGAAAAGAAATCCAGAAATTCCTCGGTAGGATTGCAGGAAGCATCCCTCCTCAAGACAGGATTCCAAGACAGAATGTCTTCAAAGAGAGAAAAACATTCATGTTGTCTCTCCCTGATATGGAGATCTCTGTTCTCGAAATAGAGAAATCTGTAATAGTTCTTCTGAGAGGAACAATTATTCAGTGTCATCTTGACTTTTGACCAATACTCCCTTTTTCCTTTTACAAGGAGAAAAATGCAATTTTCCCTTTTTTCAAATAGTACTTGCCACCGGAACTGTCACTCTTTATTACCACCAGTTTCTAACTACTATGTCATTAGCTCGAAATGCAGTGGTCCTAAATAGGAATCTAACAATTTCATTCACTTCACTAATAAAAGGCGAGGTATCTTGGCGTCAATAAAGACAAAACAAGACCCGAGGTTTTCTTTTACAAATCTAGAGCATACTAATCTCAGAAACTAAACTGGTCAATGCGTGCTTGATACGCGAACACTAAAGAGAGAACCGAGGCTAATTTGCTTCGGTTAGGATTCGCCTTTGGGAATAGAATGAATCGAATTGGATGAAGCCGTCAACATACGCTTTCGGAAAGATTAACCACAAGATATCTCAGTGAACATAGTGGAACCTGGTAGGAAAGCCACACAAATTTCATTTCTAAAACTTGGTGATTTGAAAGTTTCCCACCCTGATACGGGGTGGGACTACTTGCATACCCTTCATTGGGCAATACCCAGTGTGGAGCCTCTCATGGAAGAGGTAGGGGTGGAAATGGGACATTGTCTTGAGGCGCCTGGCCCGTTATATTTGCTTGAGGTTCAGGAGGAACATCTTCAACTTGGTCATCCTCAATGTCCACATCCCCCAAACGCATGTTTCCGAGTTCATTGTTATTTGCCTCCATAATTTTACGTACAATTTATTCTCACAAATTAGTAACACGGAATAAGATGAAGATTATCCATACAAAAACCCATATATATAACACTCTATTTTAACTCCCCGGCAGTGGCGCCAAAATTGGTCATTTCCAAATACACGCCTCAAAAGAAGTATGACACAGTAGTCGGCAATAATAAAACCCAACAAGGAGTCAAAGTCAAACCCGCAGAGATCTAAGATGGGAGCTAGGAGTATATATTCGGAATAAGAAAGTGAAGTATCTAGGTTGAACTTCCACAATAAAGTTTTTGTTTCTAAATCTAATATAATCTAATGAATGCAAAATAAAGCTAGAAGACTAGAGATAACTATTTTGAGAGTCCTCCAAATATATAAAAGGCCTAGGGATGTGACCATGATCTAGGTGTTTTCCTATTGAGATAAAGACATTTATGCTTGTTTTGTTGATTGGGGTATATTATATCTTACAACTATATGTTACCCACTCAATACCTCTCGGTTAGAGAGTGGTTTTGCCTAATTTGGCTTTTTCAAGTCCAAATGGGTATCAACAAAAATAATTGGTAAGAGCTCAAGTCGGGTTGTTACTATCTCTAGGTTGAACCCTTTAATTGGGTTAATCAATCTCACAATTGACCAAATTCCTTATTAGCTAAGTTAACCTAGACTAGGTCTCTCTTTCTAAAGAAGAGACTAAGTCAAATAGGCATGAATCAATGCTTGCAACCATCAATTCTACAATTAAAGCATAAACAAAGCTAAATAATAAACACCAAATCATAACAAGCATAAAATTAATCACCATAAGGTTTACATAAAAGGGTTGGGTCACAAACCTTGTAAAAATCTAGCTACTCATAGTGAGTGTAGAAGAAAACAAAGAAGAAAAGATAATAAAACTTATATTGGAATATTAAAAATAAAGCAATCAAATGTTAAAACACCAAAATAAGCTAAAGTTTCCTAAAACAGAAAAAAGAAATGGTTACAGTACTCAGAATATTCAAAACTTGACCTAATTTCGTGAAAGACATCTATTTATACAAAGCTGGAAATCTCAAACAAAAATGGCCAGGAGGTTCTGCGGCCGCACAATTCCATCTGTTGTCCGTAGATTTCTTCATCTAACAAGAACTGGAGCTCTAAGGATGCACAATTCAGAACTGCGGCCGTGAGGCAATGCGGTCTACAGATTTAGGACAGCAGCCGCAAGGCATTCTTCCTAGGCCGCACAATTCTTGTGTGGTCCGCAATTCTCGGAGGCTATGGAATTTGACTTTTTGCACACTCTTTGATCTTCAACTTCTATCTCAGCTTTGCGGTCGCACAATTCATGTGCGGTCCGCAATTTGCATAGTTGTCTGCTAGAGTTTCCTTTTTTTGCAGCCGTACATGGAATTCTGTTGTTCGCAATTTCTTCTACGGTCGTAGAGTCCCTTTTGTGGACCACACTATTATGCCTCTATGCCTTTCATTGCCTTGTGCTTTGAAAACTCCGTTTGAGGCGGATTTCATCTCAAGAGCTCAAATTCCATCATTTCTGCAATTTTGCACTATTTGATCAGTTGTTGGGAACAAAATTCAATACTTTTAGACTAAAATGAAAGCTAAAAGGAGCTAATAAGCCGTCAAAATCCCCACTTACTACCCAACTAGTGTGGGTTGGACTCTTGGTTATGAACACCCAGGAGCGATATCTTGGCGAATTGGTTGAGCTATCAGACTCTGATTGAGTCGGTTTTCATTTGTGTGAGCTTGTATTGGATTAGGATTTGCTCGAGTAAGCTTGGATTCGGAATCCAAGGTGGGCCTAGCATTGACTTTTGTTTACTTTTTGGAGACAATGTAAAGATCATAACTTTATTTATTTTAATTGGTTTCTCTTGAATTGTTTGATGTTATTAAGTTATTTTTTGTTAGATTTGAGCCATGTGGAGGTAAAAGTTAGGGGAAAATCTACCAGAGAGTTGAGTTGGCCAGTTTATGTAAGTCTCTTGCCTAACTCATACACCCCATGTTTTCATACATAAGAGTACGTCGTTAGTCAATTGATGTTAGCTCAGAAATGAGATCATCTTTGAAAAGTTTATAAAGTAAGTCATATTATTGTGGAGGTTAAAAATATTTAAGATCACGAATTGAAGATGATCTCAAGAGGGTTGGAAGGCTTAGAAGTTAAACGAATTGAAGAGCATAAGTTTCATCAAAAGTTGACAAGTTGGGAATTTTATAACATGTACATTGGGTGAGACTAGACAAAGGCTTGAATTATTAGAAGATTATATCATGAATGTTACATAGTGTCCATGAAAGGCTAAGGTAATAACTAATACACTCGGCCACAAATACCTACAGAAAGGTTGAAAGAGAAGAGAACTAAAAAGTTACATTAGTTAAGTAAATCAGGAGTTTGATTATTAGACCCAAATAATTATAGAAATCGTGATTAAGAACATGTAGAATCACTCTTAATATCATAGGTACAAGATAGATTGTAAATTATTCATATTCTAAAACAACTCTACGATAAAGCCAGTTAGAAGAGTACCGACCTCATTAGAAATCAGTATAAAGCTCCCGCCGGATTGTCTATACACTAGAAGTGCAAGTTTATAGTAGAGCTTTAAGTTGTGGATGTGAATTATACCTATGTGGAAGGGAGGTTATGAAAGAGACAGAAGATACAATGCGAGATTTAAACGTAAGTAAGGTAAAGGTGAAGAAGGTACGAGATGCTCAAGTGCAGAAGGTTGTGAATAGTCCCTACTTCAGATTGAGGGCTAGAAGAGCTATGATTCAGTATCCAAAAATGATAGTGGTGTCATCAGTAGCATATCTTCCACCCTATGCTTTCTAAGTAGCGCGAGGTCTAGTTAAGAGAGTAAAGAAGAATTAAATACGACAGGATGTCTCGCTTCAGCTTACAAAATAACATAAGGAAATTGGTGCTGCTATCAAGTTAACAGAAGGTTGCAAGTAGTATAAATAGATATGTGTAGGTCACAAGCTAAAGTATAGTAGAGCGACAAGGTTATAGGTAGACGTGAGTAAGGATAAGAAAAGGTGAGTGAGAAGGTGATTAGAATAGGTAAGTCCTTGGAATTAAACCCATCAAAACAACAAAGTTGATGGTTTTCGTAAGTTATAAAAAGCTCAGTGCAGCTTGAATGAACTCGGAGAAGTTTAGATTAGTAGCATTTAGAAGAAAGGGAATGCTACCCCTTTAGTAGAATAAGGGTGTAATTGTGATAAATGATAAGAGGATGACATTTAGGCATGCGGTTGAGTAGTGATTTAAAGAGAAGTCATTTCATGAATTGCATGGGATTAGAATACCCCCATAAGATGAATCACGTTAGGATGCTATGAAATATGGTTATTGAAGTTTGGTATCATCCCTAGGTGGATTAGGAAAATAACTGCAGATGTTCCCGATGAGGCATGAGCCCTAGTGAAAATGTGTTACATAAGAGGTTTCAAGTTATTAGTGGTAGATTATAGATCAACATTAAGGTGAATCAACAATACATGGATAAAAGTTACAAAGTATGAGATGATAATAGGTTGTCATTCATAAGATAAACAGTAACGAGGAAGCATTAAGGGGCTTTGGTTTATATATATGATAAACAACGAGAGAGTAACCTAGAGTTGGGTAGCATACAACGGTAATAATAAACGAAAGTAAGTGTTTTGATATAGTCAAACCTAGCTATATTTAGTAAATCCATAAGAATAGATAATCGAGGTTATGAAACAAGATATAACAATAGTTGTAAGTTTGACAAAGTACCGAGCGAAGAACTTCAGTACACCTACATATGCTTGGAGGGATAGTTTGTCATAGATCTATATATGTTTACAAGGAGAGGCCTAGAGATTAGCTAAAAATGGGAGGATAAAAGAGAGAAGAGTCACATAGGCACACAAACAAGGACAAACTCGTACAGGCTGCATGATAGATGATAGCAACAATTGCGAGATTGGAAGAATTCCGACCACAGATCGTGGTATGAGAAAGAGGCCTAAAGGGGGAATGCCTTGTCCTTTGGATTTATTCATAGAACAGTTGCCTCGGTCGGGTAGTGACGAGGAAAGTCAGTATAGAATAAGACAGTATAATTAAGTACAACAGTAAGAAATAACATATAATAGAAGAACAACATCAACTATAACAGAGATAAAATAATCACAGAAAGGAGTGCAGCTCAACATAGAGATAATAATAGAGGATCTCCCGCGATACCGTCCTGTAGCCCCCAAATATAAATATCCAGCGGATCTCCCGGGTGCAGTCCCATAGTCCAACTCATAATGTGTAGGGATCTACCAGAAATCCGATCCGTAGTCCCAAATGTAAATATCTAGTATAGGGGGAATCTACCGGGTGCAGTCCCGCAGTTCCAAAGTAAATGTACTGGGGGATCTACCAGAATAAAAATCTATAATCCCAAAGTAAACATGCAGGGGATCTACCGGGATACCGTCCCATAGTCCCAAAGTAAACACACAGCAACAACACGAAGAATACACAATTCAATTCAAATTCTGTACTAAGATAAAATAGGTACTTCTAGTCTAGCATGCTGCACATAATCCAAATAAGGCACTTTGAGCAAGAAAAACAAAGAAGTCAATTAGACATGCTTTCCTAAGCTAAACAACATGCTTAAATAGCAAGGAGTATAAACATGAAAAAGAAACACAATTAAAATTACTTAAAGAAAACCAGATGTTCAACAAGTAGCACAAGTACGCACTCGTCACCTTACGTACAAGGCATTTCAAATATCAATAATACCAAATACTAAGAGGAGTTTCCTCCACACAAGGTTGGGCAAGCCATTTACCTTGAACCGGCTCAAAATCAACCTAAAACCACATTCTTGCCAAGAGTACTCGACTCCAAATGGCCCAAATCTATTCAATTCAATTGCATAATTTAATAACACTTCAAGTAACTGATTCTACAAATAAATTCTAAGCTAATATGCGAAATTAGGTAAAGTAACTAAAATACCCCTTGGGCCCACATCTCAGAATTGAGTAAAATTTATATTTTCAGAATCCTCACACTTTCACGAGTTTAATCATACCAAAAGTACCAAAATCGGACCTCAAGTGGTCCATCAAATCATCACTCAAAGCTCTCTAATTAACAAGCCCTAACCCCCAATTTACCACTGATTTTCCCTCAAATTTAATGCTTACAATGATAAAAATCATCTCAATAGCAAGTTTAAGGACAAAGACCTTGCCAATGAATTCCCCTGAAAATCTCCCTTGAAAATTCTCCCCAAAGCTTCTTCCCGTTCGAAAAGAGGTGAAAAATAACTCAAATTCGCGAAGGCAACTATTTATGTCTTCTGCCCAGCGATACCGCATCTGCGGTCCTAATCGTTTCACCTACGGGACCGTTCCTGCACAAAACAACCGCTTTTGTGGTTTCCCATTAATCCTCCTTTTATGCACCTGCGCACCAGTCACCGCATTTGCGGGATCGCAGGTGCGCCTAACATCCGCATATGCGGTTTCAGCCTTTCTTCCTCTTGGCCGTATCTACTGCTTCCATTTCACTTCTGTGGCTCGCACCTGCGGTCCCCATGTCGTTGGTGCGGTTATGATAGCAACTTCAGCTACAAATATCCAACTCCAAACTTCCCGATAACCATCCGAAATCAACTCGAGACCCCCGGGACCTCAACCAAAAGCATGAACAAGTCCTATACTACTATCCAAACTTGTACCAATTCTCAAAAGACCTAAAACAACATCGAAACATCGAATTAACCATGGATTAGAGCCTAAGAACTCCAAAAACTCTCAATTTATGCTTTTAATTAAAAAGTCTATCAACCCTCGTCTGAATGACCTGAAAGTTTGCATACACATCACATTCAACACTACAGAGCTACTCCAACTTTCGGAATTCCATTCCGACCCTTAGATAAAAATCTCACTATCAAACCGGAAACTTCAGAAGTTTAACTTTCGGCATTTCAAGAGTAAATTAGCTACGGACCTCCAAAAAACAATCCCAACACGCCCATAGGCCTGAAATTACCCAATGGAGCTAACAGAACCCTCAAAATTCCATTCTGAGGTCGTCTTCACACCGCTCTGACTACGGCCCGTACTCTACAACTTAAAATCCCGTTTATGGACTAAGTATCCCAAAACTCTTCGAAACTCCTAATAAATCCTCCCGCCAACTCACAATAGCAAAAACAAACACGGGGAAAACAATTAATAGTGGATCGAGGCGTTAATTCTTAAAACGACCAGCCGTGTCGTTACATCCTCCAACACTTAAACATTTATTCATCTTTTGAACAAGCATAGAGACATACCTGAAGCAGTGAAAAGATGAGGGTAATGGCTGTGCACATCCTGCTCGATATCCCAGGTCGCCTCCTCGACTGGCTAACCCCACTAATAAACCTTTACTGATGCAATGTTCTTTGACCTCAGCTTTCGAACATTCCTATCCAATATCGTCACTAGCTCCTCAATAGAAAATAGATCCTTGTCCAACTAGAGCGACGGATTACCGAGATACCTCCGGGGCATCGAAATATGAAATATCAGATGAACTCCTGCCAAACTGGGAGGTAAGGCAAGCTCATAAGCAACCTCCCCAACACGTCTCAATATCTCAAATGGACCAATGAACCTTTGGCTCAACTTCCCTTTCTTCCCAAATCTCATAACTCCTTTCATAGGCAAAACCCCAAGCAGAACCCGCTCTCCAACCATATAGGAAACATCACTTACCTTTCGGTTCATGTAACTCTTCTTTCTGGACTAGGATGTATAGAGTCTATCTTGAATCACTTTAACCTTCTCAAAAGCATCCTGAACCAAGTATGTGCCCAGTAATCTAGCCTCACCCGGCTCAAACCAACCCGCTAGGGATCTATACCGCCTACCATATAAAGCCTTATATGGTGCCATCTGAATGCTAGAATGATAGTTGTTGTTGTAGGCAAACTCCGCCAATGTTAAGAACTAATCCGAAGACCCTCCAAACTCCATCACACACGTACAGAGCATATCCTCAAGAATCTGAATAGTGCGCTCAAACTGTCTGTCCGTCTAAGGGTGAAATGTTGTACTCAACTCCACCAAAGTACCCAACTCATGTAGTATGACCCTCTAGAACCGTGATATAAACTAAGTACTTCTATCTGAAATGATGGAAACTGGAATACCATGCAGACGAACAATCTCTCGGATAGGTAGTACACACATGAATGAAATGTGCGAACCTGGTCTACCGATCCACAATCACCCAAATGGCATCGAACTTCCTCAAAGTCCGTGGAAGCCTAACTACAAAGTCCATGGTGATCCGCTCCCACTTCCATTCTGGAATATCTATCTGCTGAAGCAACCCACCCGGTCTCTCTTGCTCATACTTCACCTGCTGACAGTTGAGGCACCGAGCTACAAACCTAACTATATCTTCCTTCATCCGCCTCTACCAATAGTGCTGCCTCAAATCCTGGTACATCTTTACGGCTCTGGGATGAATGGAATATCACAAACTGTGGGCCTCTTCTAGGATCAACTCCCGAAGCCCATCAACATTGGGTACACAAATTTGACCATGCATCCTCAATAACCCAACATCACCAATAGTCATATCACTGGCATCACCATGTTGAACCTTATCCTTGAGGACAAGCAAATGAGGGTCATCAAACTGACGCTCCCTGATACGATCAAATAAGGAAGATAGAGAAACCACGCAAGCTAGAACCCGCCTGAGCTCCGAAAGAATCAATCTCATAAATTGGTTGGCTAAGGCCTGAACATCCATCGCCTTGGGCCTTTCCACTGTTAGTAAATAAGCCAAACTTCCCAAACTTTCTGCCCGACGACTCAAAGCATCGGCCACCATATTGGCCTTGCACGGGTGATACAAGATAGTGATATCATTGTCCTTCAACAACGCTAACCACCTCCTCTGGCACATTAAGATCCTTCTTCTTGAACAGATGTTGCAAACTCTGGTGATCAGTATAAATCTCACAAGGCACACCGTAAAAATATGACACTAGATCATCAAGGCGTGAACAATAACAGCTAACTCGAGATCATGGACAGGTTAATTCTTATCATGTACCTTCAACTGTCTGGACACGTAGGCAATCACCCTACCGTCCTGCATCGATACAGCTCCAAGGCGAATCCTCGAGGCATCACAATAGACGGTGTAAGACCCAAAACCTGTAGGCAATATCAAACTGGAGTTGTAGTCAAAGCTGTCTTGAGTTTCTAAAAGCTCGCCTCACACTCTTTCGTCCACTGGAACGGAGCACCCTTCTAGGTCAGCCTGGTCATAGGTGATGTAGTAGATTAAAACCCCTCAACAAATCGACGGTAATAACCTGCCAAGCTAAGAAAATTGTGGATCTCTGTAGCTGAGGATGGTGTGGGCCAACACTGCACTGCTTCCACTTCCTTCGGATCCACCCGTAAACCCTCACTTGATACCATGTGATCCAAGAAGGCCACATAATCCAACCAAAACTCACATTTCGAGAACTTTGCATATAACTTCTTTTCTCTCAAAGTTGAAAGCACTATCCTAAGGTGATGCTCATGATCTTCCCGACTCCGGAAATACACCAGAATATCATCAATAAAGACAATGACGAACGAGTCAAGATATGGCCGGAATACACTATGCATCAAATGGATAAAGAATACGGGGGTGTTGGTCAACTCAAATAACATAACAAGGAACTTGTTCTGACCATACCAAGTCCTGAAAGCAATCTTCGGGATATCTGGCTCCCGAATCTTCAACTAATGGTAACCTAAGCACATGTAAATCTTAGAGAACACTTGTGCACCCTGTAACTGGTCAAACAAATCATCAATACAAGGCAAAGGATAATAGTTCTTCACTGTAACTTTCTCCAACTGGCGATAATCAATGCATATACGCATAGAACCATCCTTTTTGTTCCTTCACAATCAAGACCAAGGCATCCCAAAGTGATATATTGGGCCGAATAAAACCCTTATCAAGTAATTCCTGTAACTGATCCTTCAACTCCTTCAACTCAGGAGGGATCATACGATATAGAGGAATGGAAATGGGATGAGTGTCCGGTAACAGATCAATGCCACAATCAATATCTCTATCGGGCGGAATACCCGGAGGGTCAGCTGGAAACACATAACGAAAATCCCACGTAATCAACTATAGGGGTATCAATACTAACATCTCTCACATAATCTAGATACGCATCACACCCCTTCTCAACCATATGCTGAGCCTTACAGAATGAAATAACTCAACTTGAAGTATGATCTAAGGTACCCTTCCACTCTACTCATGGTACAACTGGCATAGCCACCATCACAGTTTTGGTGTGACAATCAAGAATAGTATAATGGTGCGACAACCAGTCCATGCCCCAGATAATATCAAAATCTACCATGCTGAGCAATAACAAATCAGCTCTGGTCTCAAAACCACTAAGAGAAACAACACATGACTGATAAATGCGGTCTACAACAAGAGAATCTCCCATCGGAGTAGAATCATAAAAGAAGAACTCAAAGAATCCCGACATACACCCAAATACGGAGTAAAATAAAAAGACACATGAGAATAGGTAGAGCCTAGATCAAATAAAATGGATGCCTCTATGACAAACCAAAACAATACATGTGATGATAGAATCAGAGGTGATAGCCTCGGTACGGGCAGGAAGGGCATAATATTTGGCCTGGCCTCCTCCTTTAAGACGACCTCTACGTCTAACTAGCTGAGCGGGTGGGGTAGAAACTGGTGCTGCAACCATAGCATGAGAACTCTACTGGGCACATTATGGTTGAGAAGTTTATAGAGGTGCACCCCTCCTAAGACTGGGGCAATACCTCACAACATGGCATATGTCACCACACTCAAAACAACCTCGCGACTGACGTGGCAGCGGAAACTATGCGGTATGGGTACTCTAAGACCCCTGAAACACTGTATGAAGTCTGAGATGCAAACTGAGCTGGATGACCCACAAAACCTCTACCATGCCATACTCTTCCTCTAAAATAAGGACCAGTGGGTCTCTCTGGTCTACGAGGTCTCCTCGCTTCCCTATACTCTCTCTCCTAGCCTTATCTATCCTCTCTCTGCTTGACCCGCCTATCCTCTACTCGGCAAGAGATCCTATCCACCTACCGAACTGGGACCATAAGATGTGTCGCCATGATACCTAGAACCCGACCAATGTGAACTGGCTGCACTGGAGTTGGGGCCGTGGGAGTCTGGGTCCTTCCCTCGATCTGTGAAGTACTTGGTACAACCTGATCAACTGAACAAATCTACCAAATAGGCTCAGGAACTGTTCTAAGGTGTCTTAAAGTGCTGGAGTAGTAGTAGTAGGCGTATCAAGTGCCTGGGCTCCGACTGGAGCTGCTATTGGCTCCTAAGTGGTAGCTCGCGTGGGTGCCTGGTCATCTCTGGTAGTACGTGGCCTCACCATCTGTGAGAGATGGAAGACAAATGTTTAAAATTGGTGATGTAGAGGATCTTACAGGGAAGTCAAATGAAGTGGAATTTTTCTAATAGTTACATAGCCTCTCATATATAAGTACAGATGTCTTTGTACCGATCCACGAGACTCTAATAAATCAGCTTGTTATTTATGACTCCTATGAACCTAGAGCTCTGATACCAACTTGGCACGACCCTAGTTCACCTTCCGTGAACTATCGTGATGGCACCTAGTCTCTACGACTAGGTAAGCCTAACAAATGCGGAAAAAAATAATTTGCGGGAAGAAAATAACATAAAACCAAAACAATAAAATTAAATAGTGTTTGAGATGTCGCCTGGCATATAATAGTACAGGAATCTCAACTTAACATACCTCAAAATCCAGAATGCCATGAATCACAAGCTAAGAGGTACATAAAAAAGCTCTAACTCCAGGAATGTCTATTAAAAGGAAAAATACATAAGGGCTATACTAGTACAGAAATTGAAAGGGATTTTTCGGTCTGCGGACGCAGAAGATATACCTCAGAGTCTCTAAAACATCACCTCGCCTCAAGGATGATAAGACTGAGTGGAAGTACTTGGATCTGCACATGAAAGACATGCGCAGAAAGGGCATGAGTACACCACAACGGTATTCAGTAAGTTCCAAACCTAACCTCGTTCGGGTAAAGACCAGGAAAGTCAGGGCCCTACTGAGATTAAATGAAATATAAGGTTTAACATTATAGAATAAGACAATATAATTAAGTGAAATAGTAAGAAATAACATTGAATAGAAGAACAACACCAAGTATAATAGAGACAAAATAATCAAGGAAAGGAGTACATCTCAACACAAAGATAACAACCTGGGATCTACCAGGATACCATCCTGTAGTCCCCAAAATATAAATATCATGTGGATCTCCCGGGTGCAGTACCGTAGTCCAACTCATAATGTTCGGGTATCTATCGAAAATCCTATTTGTAGTCCCAAATGTAAATATCCAGTATAGGGGGAATCTACCAGGTGCAATCTCGTAGTTCCAAAGTAAATTTGCAGGGGGATATACCGGAATACAAATTCGTAGTCCCAAAGTAAACATGCAGGGGGATCTACCGGGATATCGTCCCGTATTCCCAAAGTAAACACACAACAACAACACGAAGAATACACAATTCAATTCAAATTCCGTACTATGGTAAAACATGTACTTCTAGCCTAGCATGCTGCACATAATCCAAATAAGGAAGTTTGAGCAAGTAAAACAATGAAGTCAATTAGACATGCTTCCCTAAGCTATACAACAGGCTTAAATTGTGATGAGAATAAACATGAAAAAGAAACACAATTAAAATTACTTAAAGAAAATCGGATGTTCAAAAATTAGCACAAGTATGCACTCGTCACCTCATGTAAAAGGCATTTCAAATATCAATAATACCAAATCCTAAGGGGAGTTTCCTCCACACAAGGTTAGGCAAGCCACTAACCTCGAAGCGACTAAATATCAACACGAAACCACGTTATTGCCATGAGTACTCGACTCCAAATAGCCCAAATCTATTTAATTTAATTGCATAATGTAAATAACACTTCAAGTAACTGATTCCACAAAAAAATTCTAAGCTAATACGCAAAATTAGGTAAAATAACCAAAATACCCCTCAAAATCGGGTAAAATTTATATTTTCAGAATTGTCACACTCTCACGAGTTCATTCATACCAAAAGTACCAAAATTAGACCTCAAATGGTCCCTCAAATCATCACTCAAAACTCTTTAATTAACCAAGCCCTGACCCCCAATTTACCATTGATTTTCCCTAAAATTTTATGCTTACAATGATAAAATCATCTCAATAATGAGTTTAAGGACCAAAGACCTTACCCCAATGAATTCCTCTGAAAATCTCCCTTGAAAATGCTCCCCAAAGCTTATTCCTGTTTGGAAAGAGGTGAAAAATAACTGAAATTCGCGAAGGCAACTATTTATATGTTCTGCCAAGCGATACCGTATCTGCGGTCCAAATCTCTTCTCCTGCAGGACCGCTCCTATGAAAAACAACCACTTCTGTGGTTTCCCATTAATCCTCCTTTTCTGCACCTGCGCCTAATCACCGCATCTGCGGGCTCGCAGGTGCAGTTAACTTCCGCCTCTACTGTTTCAGCCTTTCTTCCTCTTTGCCGCATTTGTAGCTTCAATTTTGCTTATACGGCTCATACCTGCGGTCCCCAAGCCGCTTGTGTGGTTATGACAGCAGACTCAGTAGCTTCAGCTGCAAATCCCCAACTCCAAACTTCCCGTTAGCCATCCGAAATCATCCCGAGGCCCTCGGGATCTCTACCAAAAGCACGAACAAGTCCTATACCACTATCCAAACTTGTACCAATCATCCAAACACCTAAAATAACATCAAAACATCGAATTAACGATGTATTGAAGCCTAAGAACTCCAAAAACTCTCAATTTATGCTTTTGATCAAAAGGTCTATCAACCCTTGTACGAATGACTTAAAATTTTGCACACACGTCACACTAATCACTACGGAGTTACTCCAACTTTCAGAATTCCATTCCAACCATTAGATCAAAATCTCACTATCGAACCGAAAACTTCAAAAGATTAACTTTTCGCGTTTTAAGCCTAAATTAGCTACATACCTCCAAAACACAATTCAAACATGCCCCTAAGCCCGAAGTGACCCAACGGAGCTTATAGAACTGTCGGAATTCCATTTTGAGGTTGTCTTCACACTGCTCCAACTACGGCCCAAAATCTACAACTAAAACTCCTATTTGGGGGCTAAGTATCCCAAAATTCTCCGAAACATCAAATAAGTCCTCCCCGCAACTCACAATAGCAAAAACAAACACGGGAAAAACAGTTAATATGGGATCGGGGCACTAATTCTTAAAATGACCGGCCGGGTCGTTATAGACTAGGGTGCTAAATATTATATGAAGATTATTTTATGAGTTATTTTAGTTTAATGATAGTCGTGTTTTATGTTTTGATGACAATCGAGTTGTGGAACAAGAGTTGAAAAAAGTCATGAAAAGTTACATTCATAAATTCGTTGAAAATTAGATCAAATGTAGCTGATATTTTATCCCAATATATTCGGATATACTGGGTGATCTACCTATTAAATTGAAGATATATGAGACTAGTTTCAAAGACATTTAACCATTTGTTGATACAACATCGGAGGAAAGAGATATTTACATTTTCACGATACTACAGAAGCAGCTCTCATGGGACCCACAAAGTCGGTGTAGAACTCCAGCTTGTATTTAAATCAATTCCATATCGTTTTCACTCCTTATCTTGTCAAAAATAGTTCCTAAACCCTCCTAAATTCTCTCCAAGGGTCCCTCCATGATTGTAGGGTGAAAACCTAAGATAAAAACATGAATCCAATGCTAGAAATTCCGTGGTGCTTGCTATATTGTAGTTCTTCATATTGTGGCCATTTTGGAGGGTTCTTCAAAGTGAAGTAACCTAAGGTCTCATTTGGTTCTTGTTGATTACGGTAATAATCAGTCCATACTTAATATATATTAGATTTTCAAGGTGAACTACAAGTGTTTACACTCCAACCCGAACGCCAAAAGTTGATTCAAGAAGAGAGTACAACACCTATAGTGTTGTGGTGTCATCGCGGATAATTGTGGGCTATGTTTTTCTGAAATTTCAAGTTATTTTTAATATATAAGGTTATTATAACAACCTACTAATTGTTATTAAGCTTGGTTTCATGTTGGTGAAGTTGTTAGGGTGATAAACTATAAGATAATACTTGGAATAGATTGAGATGTTGTTATTCTTGATGGATTGATTTGAAAAATGCTCATATAAACTTTAAGTGGACGGAAATTATGGAAAATAAGCTGTCTATGATATTGTTAGTATGATTATGTTGGTTTACATGTCAATCTTCTTGAGGAAATTGGTAACTAGTAAAGGAAATGGTTGTAAAGCGTTTGGAAGTTGTCCATAGTGATATTATCTTGTGCTGGGCTATTTCGGGTAACTTTAAAAGAGAGTACAAGGTTGGAAATCCTCCAAAAGGTATTGGTTATTATACTGAATATATTACTAAGTTCAAGAATAAATGATAATGGGGGTGAAGGGTGATAAAGGGATTCAATCTGAGATTTCCGCTCGTCGTGATATGTTGATGACTTTTTAATGTGATATTTTATACCCTATTATTGATATTGCTCTTAATGTATTGATTTGGTTGTTGTTGTTGGTATATGATATTATAGGAGGCCCTTGTTACAGGGGAGATGTTGCCCAAATTTACATAAACGAGCTACTAGCTTAAATTACGGACATAGACTTTACTTTGCATTGATATTGAATCTCCTTATGCTATGGTTGACTAAGTTCAGTTGTTTGAAGAGTTGCTTGGAAGCTATTAAGGATTCAACTAGGTTAAGGTATGTTAAGTCTAAACTTTTCCTTCATTTTGGCATGATCCTATAACTTCATATGTTTGATAAAGAGAAGTTCATATTTCTGAAATTATGTACATTGTCCTAGTCTCATAAGTTATAGAATTCTCCCTTATTGGGATGTTATATTCAGTTTAGTATTGTCTTATTTCATCTAATAGAGCAGAGAGTCTATATATATATATATATATATATATATATATATATATATATATATATA